>JAIUCV010001225.1:0-142524 GCA_026724425.1 Erythrophleum ivorense
TTTAGCCAAGGTAATAGTTATACAACTTAATCTCCTCATCTTCCCCTTTAATTTGGCCTGATTAGTTTTTCATTTGGAGCATTTTCATCCTACCCAAAATTTGAAAAGTGAGTGTTTGAGGATTTTCTTAGTGAAATTCGTAGGTTGAGGTTAGGGCTGACATTAGGTGAGTTTAAACCCTCTATTTTGATGCTTTATTTGTTAATTTGAGACCCCCCATAGCTAATATATAAAATGGGTATTAATTCTATACGAATTTGCTTAGGATTTTAGGTGAAATATTGAGTTTTCTAGTGAGGGACACTCTAATCCGAATTTGGGATTTGTGGTAGCTATTGCAAAGTGTCTACAAATGAGGTAACCAGGTTATATCAATTCCATGTATATATTTGATTTAATTTCATTAATTTCATATGTTGCTGCATATGAATGATTTGAAATGTTGAATAAATTGGTTGGCTATCTGTTGAATTGTGATTGGACCTTGTGAGTCCATGGTGGAGCTGTGGTGCGGCTACCACCCGTGCATGTGCTTCAATCAAGCACTGGGTTATGATCAAACCCAGATGCACTGAGCCCCGGTTGTGCTCAATAGGGAGTAGGTGCAGTGAATGGGCCTCTCCCGGTGTTAATGGCCTTTAACATGTGATAATATGATTGCTAGTATGGGATAGTAATCATGATAGCCTAATTGTTTCATTTGCTGATATGATGGATATGATTCTGATATTGATTTTGATTCATGCATATATGCCAATTAAACTAGATATATAATGGAATTGCCTTGGTTACTGAGATTTATATCTCACCCCGTTTTATGGGATTAATATTTCAGGTGAAGGTTCCTCGGGTAAGGATAAGGGTAAGCAAGTGGATGAACATCCATGAGCTGAGGCCGTGTGTGGGGAGCTACACTTAGTCTGAGTAGAATAGGGTAGATGCAATTTTGTTATTAGTTTACATAGCATCATCATATAATCATGTTGCCATGTATAAGCGTTCATATTTTGTTTGATTGAAATGTAACCGTTAAGGATTTAAGTCTCATTGTAGTTGAATACTAATGTATGAACTTATAGCATTATATATGTATTTTTGTTGAGATTGTGATATGGATTATCATATGGGAATTATAGTCATATGATGTCTTGGATGTGGACATAAGCTGTTGTTGAATGGAATCTCTATGGAATGTGCATGGGATGTCAATTGTTGCTAATGCATGTGTTCTTGCTGTTATATATTCATGAATTTGCTAATATGAGCTAGTTGGACAAGTAGGAAGTAGTTTTTAAGTTTTGCAATGGTAATGGACGGATTAATAGGTAAACAGGGTAGATAAACACCATTAGAGTCACAAAAAATAAGGGAAGGTGGACCTGGAGTGTCTCTAAAGATGAGTTTGGAGTGTAGGGGGCGAAATTTGGGTAATGTAGTCACAGAAGGGAGTTCTGCCGTGGCTAAGAAGGCTTCACCGTGGCCAAATGAGAGATAGAGCTGAAGGGCACCGCGGCATAACCAATCCCGCCGCGGCGTAAGGGAAGAAAATTGGCCCAAGGAGTGACAGTGGCGAGGAGCGCCACGGCGCAAAGCGAAAAAAATTGCCCAAGAGGGTAACAAAACCAAAACTCACCGCGGTGCATTATGTCCTGCCACGGCGCGAGGTCGAGGAAATAAAATAAGGGTTGGACAGAAGCAAAACTCATCGCAATGCAGATATATTACGCTGAGGCGAGAATTGTGGAAGTCGAGAACAGTAGTTCCATGAGGCGTTTCTGCCGCGGCGCCACATAAGTTGGCCGCGGCGAAAGTCCAACTCGCCGCGAGATTTGTAAAGTTAAGAGACAATATAAGGACACTTGTGAAAGGTTATTGGGTATTGAAACTGATGAATGGTTGTATCATAAACCCTTTATGGTAGTAGAATTTCTTTTATGCAAATTTTGATTTTGTGTGGTGGTATGGTGATGACCCTAACATCAAGGTTTAAATTTTCCCATATTTTCACAATGTGATAGATTGTAACCACTCAAACCTTGATAATTAATTATTAATCATACATTTAACCATAATTACAATGATAACAAGGTAGGGTTGTCACAAAAAATATCTCCTTTGAGTTTTCTAAAAAATACCCAAAATTAAGAAAATACTACTGCATTGTCGTTAAAT
The DNA here is from genome assembly GCA_026724425.1 of Erythrophleum ivorense. Lineage (NCBI taxonomy): Eukaryota > Viridiplantae > Streptophyta > Magnoliopsida > Fabales > Fabaceae > Erythrophleum > Erythrophleum ivorense. Next base: position 2,173 of record JAIUCV010001225.1, read on the forward strand.
TTCATTTGATTATTTTTAGCTCTGTTTTCAGGGCATTTCTGACTTCAATCCTCATTATTTGAGGTCTAGATTATTACTCTAATTTTATTGGCTTTAAATCATTCTATCTGGGGGACTTTCTTTTGTCTCTGGTGTGTTTTGTACATTTACAAAAAAACTGAACATTACATTTCTCATGTTCACCGAAAGAACCAGATGTTATAGTTCTTCCCCTTTTAGATAAATTTCATCCTTAAAATTTATAGGTATAACTTCATCTAGCTTTTCTCATATTCTTGTTAATTGGCATTTTCTTTCCTTTTTTCCTGGCTCTATTTACTTTCTTTAAAGACTAAGCTCTTCTACTAAGGAATTTACAACACTATTTTACTGTATCTGATTTTTTTTTCTATACTATTGCTATAGAGCATTTGACTTGCTTTTATCATAAGGGAATGTAATTTTTGGCACTAGATATACTCTTATAACTATGGCCTATCTCCTTGGAGAGCTTACTATTTTGCATTTAACTAGTTTTAACCCATTCATAGGGGTTAACTTTCTTGCTTAGTGGACCTACTTATATATGCCTTGGGAGATAACTTACTTAGTATTAAATCTCCTTATCATCTCTTAATGGCTTTCAATAAAGTCTTATTACGTTTCTCTATTCAAGAACTACCATTAGAGACCTTTGTCTGCTTACTTAACTTAGATATTCAATCCACTATTTAATTTTGTTCGTTTTCTCACTAGCTCATCCCATGGTTCATCATTATATTTCTTACTATCATAAGCCTCATATTCGATCACTTATTGGGATCATAGCTCCTTTTAAAAGGGTTGTTATTCTTAATCGTCTCAGTCTCATTTCTTCCTCTAACCCTTGTCTTTTTAGACCTGAACTGTGTTTTACCTCTCTTTATTCACTCAAGAGTGGGTCTTATTCAACTCTTCAACTTAATAACTGATCATTATAACTCTTACTCTTCTTATACTAACATTGAAGAGCAACCACCCACTAACTGCTACTAAATTCTTGTGGGATACTAAATTTTCATATCTCAGCTGCTAGAGACATAGTCTACCACTTACTCCATCAAGACAAACTATACCTAACACCTCTCTGAACACTTAACTCTGTTATATAGGGATCTCTCTATCCCTTGTTCAGGTCTAATATCTATTGGGTAGCAGTTTATCCAACTATATATTGGAAAGCTACTTTCTGCTTTCCTCATCCCACACGCGATGCTCATCTCTCAAAGAGGTATAGTTAATGGTCTCGCAATCTAAGTATAGCCTTCATATATCTATTGGCAATAGTCTACTAGACTTAGAAGATCTCTAGTCTCTGAGACGAAACTATCTGATACTATACTAGTCTCCAAGACTAACTGATCTGGAAAACTATTAAGGCTATCATCTCCTTAGAGAATTGTTGTGCTATAACTGTGGGCTCTCTATATTTTTGTGAGATCTATTATGACCCATAGGTCTACTGTGACCTCTCTGAGCCCTGCTAGGGTTTACTGCAATCTCTCTAAACCTAGCTAGGGTCTATTGTAACCTGCTATAACTGTATTAGGATTTACTGTGATCCATCTTTAGGGGATGTCAAAGCCTAAGATCACTATATTGATAGTAAAATACATGCTCACTAAGTTCAGTAACCATCGCTCATAATGGCTAAAGCTAAATTGAGATATCTACTAGGCTCTTCATGTAAAGTGGGTTTTGTGTCGTTTAATCTCTGTTGATCCCATTAGAACAATACTTAGGAGTATTCTAATTTTCACCTGCTATGCCCTATGGATCCTCGGGTTCCTACTTCAAGCCTTTTTTACTTAGGCTTTCTTTCTTTACTCTTATTGGGCTTACCACATTTTACCTGTACTCTTTCTGTCTTTCCTCTCATATCATGCAATTTCTAACTGTGCCCTTGTTTTTGCTGTCAAATGCCTTCCACACTAGGGCATCACACATATCGAGTGTGTCTAACATCTCTCACAGGATAAAGGTCATAGGCTAGTCCCTTTTCACATCATTAGTCATATCATAAACGACTCTGACTTTTAACATTCTAATACCGCTAGCACGTTTCCTTTAGCATTATTGTATTTTATTGGGGATTCCTTTTTGCATACTTTGCTTATTATTATGATGTTATTGGAATCTCTTACGTCTTTTTCTTTAGCTTATCTCTTGATTTAACTAACTAGGATACTCTTCGATTAGTGGGACACTCTTTATGGTTGATGACATTATTTGCTACGCACTCAGTTACATTACTATTGAGTTGGCCAAACTCAATATCATATAATCATCATTGTAAGTAAACCATAGCATCAATCACTAATACATAGGCGCATCATGGCCGAGCTTAAGCCATTATCGCCAGTATATTACGAGTTTCTCAACAATCTAAAGTACCTTCCTAGTACCATGCTCTATCTCTCTCTTTTTTTCAAATGACACTCGGGGAGAGGGAACTCTTCCTCTAATTTCTTATGTCATTTACTATGCTACTCAGGGTCATTCATATTGCCCAGTTGGCATTACATCATGCTTCATTGACATCTATGCTAAAGATAACAGTGTTTGCTAACGCACTCATTCATGTTATTTGTTTATCATTCTTTACTTATTACGTCCTTGGTTTTGACATCATCACACACTTTCTCTATGCTTAAGAACATGTTAATTCCTCCTAGGTTCACTTTTACTTACTCACTTTCTATAAAAGAAGAAAAGGTCTAATTTTTCTTATTCTCTTGCTTTATTCTTAACTAGACCATTCCTCTGTAAGGAATTGTTCCCTATGAATCCTAGATTTTGCTTTCTTTAAAGCTCATAGCTTACCTTATTACTTTATATAATCCTGGAGCTCACCTTCTTAGGTGGCTTTTAATTTTCTTTAACTTCCCTAAAAGTACTGAGACACTAAATACTTGCCTTAGCCCCTCTCTACACTTTGATTAAGGGCTAGGTATACTCTCTTTTTGCGTAGACTTTTTGCTTCCATCTTTAGGAGAATAATTCATTAATCCTAGGGTTATACTAACCCAATTTAGGTCACACATCTTCTCAATGTCCTGAATCTATTTTACTGGTAACTATATGCTCCACTTAGTACTCTTACTACTCGTGAGCTTTCGCATTATACGATTCTCATGCTAGGGAAGCTCATATATCAAAGTATTAAACTTTTACTTGGCTACTTTCACTATACTCATTTGATTAACTCTCTTTTACTCACTACTTGTCACACCATACTTTATTAAACCCCACATTCGCATATTCTAGTTAGCTCTCATGTAGAAGTGGAGAGAATTACAAAAGGAAATGAAATAATGCCATTTATTTGTGTTATGTTAGGTCTAAAAATTCAAATTTTAATTTGTAGACCCCAAAAACTTACCAACAATATTCTTTAATTATTTTCCATTCATACAACTCATAAACATCCCAAAACTCTGCACAAACCACAGACCAAGAGCTAGAAACCCAAAATAATCACATTTTGCCTCGGATTTCATGGTAACAGATTTTGGGGCAACTTTGAAAAATAATAACTAAATCTCAAAAAATCAAAATCAAGCAAATCGTAGCTTTCTAGAAAACTCTAGATGTTAACTTCACATTAAAAATAATTTCCAGCCATGAAAATCTCATTTGCATTATGTTTGATAATAGAAAAGGCATGGAGGTTAGACTGCTCAAAATATTGATATAACTTACTGATGTAAACTTTGAAAATTCATAATCAATTCCACAAAAATCCAATTCATACAAAATGTACCAATCTGGAAAGCTAAAGATGTTAAATAGAGGGAAAAATAGTTCCAGATCATTCTAAGAGCCTTTGGACCCCAAAAATTGATGGAACAATATTGAGGGTCTGGATGTGTGCCTAGAACAGAATAGTGATGAGTTGTGTTGCGCAACCCTTAAAATAAAATTAGGTTGGATTATATATAGCTAGTGGCACAACCTAGGTCATCTCTCTTAAAAATGGAATTCAACATTTAATTGGTTATTCTAAGTGTTAAAGGATCCTAGAACTATCTAATTTAAGGGGCTTTGATTGACTTAAACTATCTAAAATGAAATTGAAATGAAGTTCATAAACACTACCTAATTGTATGAGTTATGAGGTGAATGATGAGCTTGTGACTAGCTTTGGATTCATTCCTTGGTATCCACTATCCTTATCCTAATTCATTTGTGATTAATTCTGGCCTAAGAGTCCCTAATTGTGTTCACAATAATGTATCTTGAGTTACCACGCAATAATCAAGAACTTCGCAATTTAATGCTAATTAAGACCTCAACTACCATTAAATTACTAATTCTTGTGATTAAAATCTATGAACATTTGAATTGAATGATTAATTGATCAAGTAGCCTTTGAATTAACACCTTAGGAGATTCAATTAACCAATTAAACTCCAATGAACCCTCAAATTAGACAATTAAGCACACCAATTCTCACAAGCATTTCATCAAACACCTTGATTGCACACTTGAAAAATGGTTGGAAAATGAAAATTCAGCACTAAAATTAATCAATTAAAACATCAATTGCTCTCCTAATTAGTGTCTAACCAATCATTAATTACAAACAACACACATTACCAATCAAATACAATCTTCACCAAGACAATATAAGAGAAGAAAAGAGCTGGAAAATATAAGAAAATCTTAGCCAAAAATATGTTGCTCATCTATGGATTCAAGCTTGCACCAAGGGTCTTCCTCCTAGCTAGCCACAAGGGGAATTAGAGCTTCATTTGAGTGGAGATGGAATGGGAATGGAGGAGACGGCGTGGAGTGGTTGTTGGACGAAGTGGAATGGATGAAGGAACGCCTGGATGGAGTGAAATGAGTGACGAATTTGTGTGTCTGGATGATGGCCTCAATATCACGATGGAATGGTGTGTATTAGATGCTCTTCTCACGTGAATTTTTAATGATTCACGTGCTCCCTTCATTTGCCAATTGCCCGTAGCTTTTTTTTCTTCTTGATATGAATAAGTGTGGGTCCCATTTTCATTCCTTTATAATATTCCACATTGCTTCTTTTTAATTCATTTTCACGTGGAGAGTTCCTTGTCCAGACCGTGCCATTCACATGCATTTTATTTCAGCTGCCTGTGGCTCTTTCTTCCTCTTGAACACGTGTTTCTCTTCCTTGGTTTAGCCACGTCTTCAAATCAGTGCAGTACTTCTTCCTTTTGCTCGTGTTTTCTCCATCGTGCAGCTACTTCTTCGGTCTGTGGCTTCATGTAGCTTCCACGTTAGCTTTGCATCAATAATGAACCATGAATCTGCTGCCCGAGTGTATTTTTTTAATCTTCCTCACGTGTTCCTTCATGCAACTTCTTCTTGAGTGACGTGGCTTCATTTTACGTTTTTGCCACGTTGTTTCTGCCTAGACTCCCAACTCATTCAACCCGTGGCTTTTATGCTTCTTCACACATTGAAACCATAGCTTTGCCTTCTTCGTGCAGCTTGAGTGTGTGTTGGTCGTGGCTAGTTCTTTGTTTCTGCATGTGTAGCTTCTTCATTTACGTTCTTCCTTCTTAAACAGTGGCACGTAGCGACAGACTATCTACTGAAATAGCTTGCTTGTTAGAGTCAGGTTCGGAGATGCTCGAGCAAAGCGAGAGGAGAAAGATTCATCTTATCTATTCTATGCCTTTTCCTATTCGTTTCAGTTTGGTGGAGTCAAGCTGGGTTCTCACAGGGCTGTCTGATAGTTAGGACGGGCATGAGGTCGTCTCCTCTAGTCGCTGGTCTGCTTGCTCGTATTGGTTCCATTTAGGCCTTCATCTTGGTAGCGTGATGTTACCGGTTATATAATAGTGTTCCATGCTTTCTGTTTTCGCGCTCTGAATCTGGCTGATTTTCCAGCCCTGACTTGGTGATTGCTATGATTGATATAGAAGATGGTCTTCTGTGGATAGTTTTTCTCATTGGGAAAGGCCTCATGCAATAGCCTTGGAGAAGTGGCTTGCTTGGTTGTGAAAACCTCGAATGCGGACATGCGCTTGGTAAGGCGCCTACTCCCCTACTAATCAAAGGCTTCTACCTCGAGCATTTGACAAAATCAACGATTGAAAAAGTAATCACGCTTACTTGTGGCAATCATGTCAACTTGGGATCGGGAGCGTGGACCGGTTGGCCAGTGCTGCCAATCGGCCTAGACAACTGGGCAAGGCGTGAACGGTCTTGGCCCCTTCTCTAGATGCATACCTGGATCTCAAGCAAAGAGTGATGAGCGAGAAGAGTGTCTTGAAATCTTGTTCCATGTTAGCGGAATAGGGCTAATTGCTTTGCTCGCTTCAGGGCGAGAGTCGATCGACGGGGCTCGCCTCTATCCCTCGCTTGCCTTTCTCCCTTGCTTGCCGGCTTCGCTCGCTATTGCTTGGAGAAGTATATATCCATATGACACTATGACACTCGCTTTCCATAGAGAAAGACAGTAGCCTAGAATCGAATCTGTCACGGGTAAGACAGATAGAGACTGGCTTGCCTTACATAGAACTACAGCGGATCCCCTAGGGGAAGAAGTAGGCTGTAGGAGACACGAGGTCCATTTTTTTACACATTTCGAGTGGTCCAGATCGCTCGGGTGAGGTGTCCCCAGTGTGAAGGAGATAGTAGGCTGAGGCAGGGCAGACCGGCTTGGAAGCTGGTCCGGTGATCGGTCCACTCCACTCCCTCAACAGTGAATGAATCCCTCAAAGAGTCAGTGCTGAACAGATGAAGGAAGATGATCAATCTTCTTTTAACAATTAAGATTGCCTCTTTTCTTTCTTTTGAATGAACTACTAGCAATTCTATTCAAAAGCTGTAGCTTGCAACTAGATTCAAAAGCTGGAGCTTTCCTTCGCCCCTACAGTAACATCACTCCCTGTAAGGACGAGGGAAGAAAGCAAGCCTAAGCGTCTTCAAACCTCTCACCTGCAAGCACATAAACTCGATCTTCAGCCCTTGCTTCTTTCTCAAGAAGAGATGGGAAAGATTAATAAAGTATATAGCTTCCCTTACACGATAGCCCTTAGCACTTGTGCTAAGTAAGCAAGAACCAACGGCTTCTGTGGCCTGTTCATCAATGGGTTGCAGAGGTCTTACGATTTATATATAACATCAAGATGTTTCAATCAAACTCGCCCTTTGCAAAGATGGGAATAGAAAATGCCCAGGGAAAGGAGCGATACAAGACCATAAAAGCGGGATGAGGAGAGTCTTAGTCACTAGAACGAAGTGAGAGGTCTTCCCAGAGCCTTATCAGTCGAGAGCTTCACGCCACTGTACCAATAGGTGCTGGAGAAGGAAGAAAATCAGTCAACACTAAAAGCCCAAAGGCTAGCCTATCGAAGTGACTTACAGATCCGGATTCCATTCTTTTGAGTGAACAAAGCCAGCGAAAGGTAGATTCATTATGAGACAACCCGTAGCTTCTTTTTTTGTTCTTGCTCACTCAGCCCTTCATTAGTTCGTGTTGCTTCCATGCAAGCTCCTTTCAAGCTTCTTCTTTCTTAAACCAGAAACTCGAGCCTCCTTCTTCTTTAATCCCTTGCATGCTCTGTTTTTGCCATGCGTTGAACCCGTGGCTGAGCTGGACGTGGTTCTCTTCATTCATTCAACACGTAGCTTCTCATCATGCATTTTACTTCTATTCACGTCCATGGAGCTGCTCCTCTTTTGTGTTTTCTCACATGCAACTGCTCATTTCCACGTAGAACCCAGCTTGAGTTTGCTTCTTCATTTGTTTTTGTGGCTGTGTGAAATGAAATGTGGTCTTCCTTACAAGCTTCTTCAGCTGCTGTTCTGCCCATGTTTGAGCTTCCTTCTCCTCACTTAAACCATGGCTTGCTCATGTGAGAATGCTGAATGCATGGTTGTGTAGCAATGTGAGATAGCTTGTGAGTGTGGATGAGTGTGTGTGATTGTTCTGCTCGAGTGTGTATTCTTCCATACTCTTCCACATGCCATCAATCCATATTCATTTTAAATCTTTTCCATTAAAATTTGCACAACAAAAATAAAATAAAATGAAGTGAATAAAACAAAACAAAATATTAAGAAAGAAGAATTCACAAAGAAAATATTTCAATGAAATTTGTGCATTAAAATTCAAAAATTTGCAAATAAATTTATAAAGTGCAAGTAATGGCCAATAAACTCAATTATCCACCTAACAAAGCCCATTAAACCTGATTGAATTATTAAAATGTTTAAGTTAGGAGAATTAAAATATATAAAAATTGCCTTCATCAAATAGCAATTTCAATAATTCATATTTCCCTCTCTAGACATCCAAATAAGGTATTTCTAGTAGGCACAGGTCATTGGGAAGGTCTAGTTTCTCCCTATAAAATTTCATAGCAATTGGACATCATTTGTTCCATGAATGACAGAGTTTCATTTTGGACTAAATGAACAGTACTAGTGACAAATTCTAAAATTTTAGCCAACTTCAAAAATTCGCCAAAAATTTTATAGATCTCCAAATATTCTTCACTTTAGTTTTCCAAAAATCTCTCAATACGCTCTAGATGCATGACAAGTTTTAGACCAAGGAGAGCTCATTTGGACAAAAAATAACACATCTTCGCAAATTAGCTAATTTTAGCTTCCATAATGCATTAACTTGTTTTCCAATGGTTTGGCACTTCTTGGACAAGTTTAAAAGCACAAATACAACTTGTATGAATTGCCCAAGTGGTCCTAAACCCCTTGCATCTCATTTTAACCATTTCACATCCATTCATACACTGTTACACATAAGCTACCAAAGAGTCAATTTACATATTTACATTACTATGGTGCCATCAAAGGTTCATACAATATTCATACATCATTTTACAATTGTTCATAGTTTGACAACCCAAAAATAACATATACATAATCACTTTGGCATTCAATTACAAAATAGACTACAATATGATCCAAATATAGCTTTTCAACTCCCTTAGCTTGCATTCTTTGGTTCTTGAACACCACTATACATTTTAAGAATGAAGAGGGAAGGGGAATGAGATTTATGGAATCTCAATAGCTCACACACCTATTCACACATACACACTCATGGCATACATACATCAAGACACAAGTATGGAAAGTGAGACAACCATAAAACATACAAGATCATAATTTCCATGCCACCAATTCATACCAAGTCGAGGGCATGCTTTAAGGACTTTTGGTTTTGCCTCACCCTATTTCTAGGACTTTTGAATTTGTCTCACTCTTAGCCTAGGGACTTTTGACTTAGCCTCACCCATCCAAGAGACTTTTGGCCTTGTTTCACCCATGCCGTGAGACTTTTGGCATCTTCTACATTCATTAAGGGACTTTTGACATCACCTCACCCTTATAAGCCATTTCCATAATCAAAATCATTCAAGGAGACACATTGGTACCACTGCAATATCAAGACATCAAGTGGCATGTTTTCAAGTCACAAGAGCACACACAAGCATACAATGACATACATATGCACACAAGAATGCAAGGAGAATGAGGTGGAGAGCTACCTTGAACTTTATGCAATTTTTTTTTTAATTTACTCCTTCCCATTTTTGGCCTCACAAGAACACCTAGATGGGTTAGTGTTCTCTTGACCTAAACACCATAAATAGCACATAATTACATGCTGAAGCAAGCTAAGATACCAAATTCATTCTTAAACATACACTTGATTCTATAAGTGGCATAATGGTTCCATAAATGGCCTATTAAAGCAACCTTCACAATTCAAGTTCTAGGCTCCATTCTCTTTTTAGTTCTAGGCCTCTTGTCATCATTCAAAGTCATTGGAGCCATCACACATTCATTTGCACAAACTTATATATAAGTTGCTTCATAAGCTACCATTTTGGACACCATTATCCTATCTTCCAATCCATGGCTCCTAAATTTTTTCCAATGGTTCCTCCCATCTTCTAACATTATATGAAGTCCTAAACCAAGTCTAGAACAAATTAAAACATCCCCTACCTCATGCTCTTGCCTTGGCTGAACCATGCACACAAAAGGAGGTTCATGGAGCTTTTGATTTTTCCTTAATGAGAAATCCACTTGGGAGGCATTCTAGAGGTCTTAGGAGCTCAATGGAACACTTAAATAGCCTAGGAAATTCATGTATTGAATCAGATTTTACAAAACCCTAAAGGATCCTACACTTTCTTAACTTAATTTTCATTAGTTTTTCTTGCAATTTCTTGGCATATTCCACTTTCCCATGGTCTAAAACCCTAGTTCCTCTCTTGTTTTTGGATAGAAAATCCCTCCCCTATATGGTTCTATTCTTGGTCAAAAATGGGACAAAGGAAGAGCAAGGGAAGGAAGCAACCAAAACAAGAGTTTACCTTTCAAGCTTGGTTTCAAGACTTTTTCTTCTTGATTTGCTTCTCCTCAAGGAATTCAAACTACTCCCCCTTGTTTTGGACTCAAAATAGAACCAATCAATTTAAATAAACCACAGAAAGAGAGCTAAGAAGGAGAGAAACAAGATTGGAAGAAGGAGAAATATGAAATTCCATGAAATTTCTCACATTTTCCTTGGTTTCTTCCACTTTTCTCTCCTCCTCTTGGTGCACCTAGAATTGTGCTTCTTCTTTTTTCTGTATTTAGGCAGAAAGTGTGTCAACCTAAATAAGGGGAGGAAGAGTCATGAAGCTTATAGAACATTCAAGAAACTAGCTTTTCAAAAATTCTAACTTCGTCCTTTTGTAATAGCAATTTTGTTTTAGCTTCTTTTTTAGAACCATATTTTTCATTATAAAATTTAGGTTCCTAATTTAATTAAATGCCTTTGGAATCACTCAAATCGGAGTTAAAACCTTCTCAAAAGAATCCATCAAAGTTTGGGTTCACTGTTGTTGAAAAATGTACATTAGATGGGCTTTACTGGTCTCGGGGCTTTCTATGGTTTTTAGAGCCTTTGAGAACCCTGAGAAACTCAAAATTTTCATTTAAAAAGCCCTCCTGTGAGTTTTTCCAAAATTAGCATATATTTACGAAAATGCCATTATGTTTTGTCAATTTTCATCACAATTTGTTTCACTATCCTAGCTCTGTTTTTCTTTCTGTCTGAGCTTAAGATTATTATTTTTAGGAGTGTAGGATACTACCCAAATCTTTTGGGACATTATCTAGCTCATTTTAGAGAACTTGCTTTTATACCACTCATTACGTCGTTTTACAGAATTTACTGTTCGTTACACTACTAAAGCGAGGGTACCTCTTTCTAGGTATTACTCTCTCAATGTCTCCTTGCTTTCTCATATTTTTGAAATTACTAAATCAAGGATTTACCCCTTGGAGAGTTAGTGACCACTAACTAGGTGGTCCTCTATCTCATTACATCTCATTTTCATTTTAGGGTATCATCCCTGAGGTATAACCTCCTCATAAACTCGCTGCATTCTTGATGTTATTAATGTTAAATCATGTCGATTCAATGGCTATGAGGACATCCTGTCACCAAGATCTAGGATCTTGTTAACAAGTCTTTCATTTTGCAATGTAAATTTTGAGATCTTATTAATAATATTTTCCTACTAGTGAGTATAAGATCTTTTAACAGTGAGCAACAACATATAATATGTGGGGGTATGGCACTTGTTCCTTTACACAAATGTATCCTTCCTTTACATATATACCTATAGCATGCTTTAGATATCTAAAGCTCATAATAAAAACCCATCATTCACTAGCACATAGAATAACATTCTCGGTTGGAGTCAATGCCTTGTAGGCAAATCTCAATAACCTTACTACTCCTGTGTCTAACAAGTTAACTCTGGGTGTCGCTTAATCTTAAACATGATCAGGCTCATTCATTAGCTCGGCTATTCTCTTTCTTAGACTCATGTACTAAGCCCATTGCTCATCTATTGCTTAATTATTCTTGACATCTGCTAGTGGGTCATTATCTCTCTTTCATCATGCTCACACTAGGGGTTTTATTCCTTGGGCTCTGTCTGACCCCATAACAGTTCATTTCTTATATTAATATGAATATGACCAACAAGGCCTTCCATATGGCAATACACTCCATCATCACTGGTACTTCCTTTCTGGCTATATGATTCGAGCTTTAACTACCTCTGTATTTAGCCTACCATTAAGGCTAAAGGGTTCTACTCCTTACATTATTCATGTATAGTCAAATGGTACACTTAGGCTATCAGGGCTCTTTGGAGTGTTGCCTATAGAGCCTTTAGCTTGAAGGAATAACTTTTTAAACTTTCTAATTCATCTAGACATTTGGGTGCCCTAGCTAGGGAAAATAACTCTCTTTCTCATTTCCCCTCTAAGCTGGCCCTGTATAGCAGTAGTTTCACCTTATACTGTGCTACATCAATGTCTAACTCTACATCAGGCAAAACATCTCAAAATAGTGCGGTGGTAACTAAGGAGGATTAGGCCTCTCATAATCTCTTTAAGTAAGTCTTTCTAACGACTACGTAGAAATCTCTCACTACTCATACACATGGCTTACCACTGAATCTAGCAAGCTACCATAACTCATAGAGCTCTAACTGTAAGATCACTTAACTTTGTTGTAGCAATTCTAGAGGCCAACCACTCTTAATGTTCACTACCTACACTAATACCACTCACCAACTTGCTTAGCATAATCGTAGACATATGCCACTTTTAGACACCCAAAAATGTTTATTACAAGGCTTTTCATAATTATACAAGCCTTTATATAACCTTATCACCACATCCTCAAGCTATAAACATCCCTAAAAGGCCTAGAACTTTGCTCTGATACCAATAAATGTAATACCTTGACCTCTTAGCTATTTTACCATGGTCTCATTATCCATCTCAATGCATTTCATATGGATTGGAGCATAATCATATAAAGAAGCCAACATTTGCCATGGAAAAGGCATTAAATTAATGGAATTAATTATGTTAAATAAGATCCCAATTCCTCGTTTTATGCTCCATAAACCAACATTTCTAGTCATAACACATCCATACAAGTCATACACATTATAATTGATCTCATTCATTTCTAGTTTGAAGCTACATCACACAAAACTCATGGTTTGCTCTCGGGTTCCAATTTTAGTTTTCTAATGCAAAATTTGAAAATTCATAACTAATTCTAAAAAAATTGAAATCAAGCAAAACATATCATTCTGAAAATATTTGGATGTTCACTATTGTTTAAAAATAAATTTTAGGCCAAAATGGTAGCCTTAAGCCATAGGAAATTGATGGAATAATAACACAGGTCAAGCAACATTACTGGCACTATCATGCAACTTCAAAAGTTTATATCTTCTTATACAAAACTCCAAATAAGTTATCCTAGTGGCTATGGAAAGCTTATGGTGTCTAGTATATGCTTGTAAAATTTCATGAGAATTGGACTTCATTTGTCCCATATGTGACATAAAGAAGAAAACTGACCAAATGAACAGTAACCATATCATTTCTGCATAATTTGGCCAATTTTGAAAAATCATAATAAATTCTCTAGAGCACCAAATTGAGTAATCATTAGCTCTATAAAAAGCTCTAGATGATACCTACTTGGTGGCCAAATTTCATGGAAAAAATCATTCATTTGGTTATACTTTGGTTCAACTCTCCATTTGGTCAATTTTGAAGTCTCAAATGGCATCTCAAGGCACCAAATAGCCTTTTTTGCTTTCCACAACCACTTGGGTAAGTTTAAAAGCATAAACACCATACATAAAAGCTTTCCAAATGATTCAAATCACCATGGAGCTCAATCTCACCTTGGCACATCCATATATACACAAGAACATTAAGTCATATAATGGCAAAGGAGTGGCAAAATCTCACATTCTTATTCATCTAGCTTCTACATAGATACATACACTATTTGTACAAATATTAGAACATGATCAAGGGTCTACATCATAGACACATCTCATGGTTACATAGTTTGACATCAAAATACAAACAAAAAGCTCATTTCTCTATCCATTCATTAAGATCTTGCTTCTCATGCTTATTGGCTTCTATTTTCTTGTCTACTTGGCTCACCTAGACATGGTTAGATATATATGGAGGAAGTGTCAGATTTAAAGAATCCTAATAGCTCTTAACCATTTCAAACATACATAATGGATGCTAAAACATGTCAAAGAATGCAAGCATGGTATTCAAGCAACTAACGAACATGTATAAGGCATTTTTCTTGTTACATAAACTCATACATAACAAACGTAAGCTTTTAAGGGCATTGGTCTAGCCTCACCCATCTTTCTTGGAACTTTTGGATTTGTCTCACCTACTTTCAAGGGACTTTTGACTAAGTTTTACTCTTCTTGAAACTTTTGGCTTTGTCTCACTTATTTCTAGGGACTTTTGCCTCATTCTCACCCCTTGCTAAGGGACTTTTAGCACAAGCAAACCCATGCAAGCCATTATGCAATCATAATCACATTTCAAGAAATATAATAGTACCATAACATGTAAGCATAGGCTAGAAACAGTTCTCATGGCTCAAACACACATACAAGCACACAAAGACAAGCAAACATCGAAGCCATGCATGAAAGAAAGGTTAGAGAGCTACCTTGAAGCAAGAACATAACACTTTCTCTTGAAATTCTTCTTCCTCTTTTTTGACGAAGCCTTGCAATTAGGTGGCCCTTGGGTCTCTTGGCCTAGACACATTAAAAGAGACATAAATCACTCATGGAAACAAGCCTTGGCATTATACACACTCTATATGAAGCTACTTTGTTCTATGGCTCAATTATGCTTCCATACAAGACCTTATTAAGTAACTTGGAGAATTAATGGTCTTGGCTCCCATTTCTCATTCATTCTAGGTCTTTAGACTCCTTGGTGTCATCACACATTCATTTTAAGGAGCCTAGCTATAAGTTGCTTCATAATGTTACATTATGAAGCCTACACCTCCATCTCACATTCCATAACTTCTAAATTTTTTCCAAGGCTTCCACTAATGTTCTTCTATCATATTTAGTCCCATTCTAAGCTTAGAACAAATTAAAACACTCCCTAGGTGCATGAAGTAGGTTAGGCCGAGACTATGGAGGCTTTAAGCATTCATGGAGTTTGTTTCATTTCATTTCGGGAAATGGCATATGTAAGGCTTCCTAAGTGTCTTGAGAACTCATTCATACTCTTAGACAACTTAAATTATTATTAGAAAGTTTCATATTTGCCAAGGTGCAACCAAATACCTAAATTCTATAACTTGCATTCTAAAGCTTCATTTTCAATTCTAGTTGTATATTCTTAATCTTCACAGTTCATAACACTTGGTTTCATAAGAATATTGAAGAAAAACTTTCCTCCTCACTTTCTCTCTCTAGATCGAAGCTTAAATGGCTTGGAAATAAAAATTTTGCAAGTGTTTCAAGTAAGGTCTTACCTTAAAACGGAGCTCTCTTTGCATAGATTATTTTCCATCGATTGGTCTCTTGAAAAGAGTTCCTTTTTGGCTTGGGTCAGGCCTGAATCTTCAAGTTTTCAAGAAAAGAAAACCATCATTAGAGAGCTCTTAGAGAGAGGAACAACTTTCCTAGCTGGTGTGGGATGAAATGGGGCCTTTTGCTTACCTAAACAGAAGCTTAAAATTCTTCTCTCCCTCCCTTCTTAGTGTCACACCATAGCTCTCTAAAAATCTGAAAATGGAAGCTTGGAGAAGATGATAAGGTGTAATCTTACTTAAGAAGCCTCTTTTAGAATTTTTCAAAATGACCATTTTGCCCTTACGCACATGTTTGCTCCGTTTAGGCTCATTTTAACTCTTTTTAGCACCGTCTTTTCCATCATAGGTCCTCTAATTTGTTAAATACCTTTGGTTTCATCCAAATTGGATTTAAAATCTTCTTGAATAAACCGATCAAAGTTCAGGTCAACTAACGCTCTAAAATGTAAACTGGAGGGGTTTAAACTATTCTAGGGGTTCCTATAGTTTTTAGGGCCTCTATGAACCCTGAAAAACTTATTTTTTTCATTTAAAAATTCCTCATTTGAGTTTTCTAAAAAGTGCCCAAAATTACGAAAATACTATTGCATCTTCGTTAAATTTCATCTGATTATTCTAACTCCGTTTTTAGGGCACCCCTGACCTTGGATTCTCATTATTTAAGGTCTAGATTATACTCTAATTTTATTGGATCTCAAATCATTCTATCTAGGGGACTTTCTTTTATATCTGGTGCATTTCATACATTTACAGGGAAACCAGACATTACATTTCTCACGTTTACGAAAGACTAAATGTTATAGGAAGCCTTGGAAATAATTTAGAAAGTTTAGAAAGTGTAATGGAGCTATAGGTTTGATATTGTAACATAATGAAGCAATACCTAGATAGGGCCCTTAAAATAAATGTGTGATGGCTCCAAGGAGTTTAAATCAATCAAGAGTCATAGATTAAGGGAGAGAATGGAGCCAAGATCATGTTTTCCTAAGGTTGCTTCATTAGGTGCCTTATGGAACCATAATTGAACCTTAGAAGCAATCTAGCTTTTCAAGTACATATGTTGCTTTAGAAATTGTTCCAAGAGTGTAATTGGCTTCCATAATATGTTTAAGCTAAAGAAATCAAGTCTCACAACCTTGTGAGTATGTGACTGAGGGAGACGAAGCATTTCCAAGGGTTAAAGTGTGCATTTGCCACCAAGGTAGCTATCTTTTCTTTCTCTCATGCATGATTGAATGTTTTTCTTGTCTTTGAATGTGTGTGTATCTTTAAGCCATGAAAGATGTTTCTAGCATGTATCTATATGCCATGGTATGATAATGCTTTGTTATGCATTTGAATGATGTTTTATGAACATGCTTTGGTTTGCTTGAGTGTGGTGAAGCCAAAAGTCCCTTAATTAGGGTGAGGATGAGCCAAAAGTCTCCAAGAATGGGTGAGACAAAGCCAAAAGTCTCTAAAGACTAAGGCTTAGTCAAAAGTCCCTTAAGAGAATGGGTGAGGCAAGTCTAAAATCCCAAAAAGAATGGGTGAGGCTAAACCATTTCCTTGGCAAGCCTATGTATGTTTTATGTGACTTCTTGAATGCAAGAAATGTTTCATGTATGATTATGCATTCCATGATACCCATGCATGCATCTTTAGACTTGAATTTACATCTTTTATGTATGGTTGAAAGGGAGAAGAGCTACTGAGATTCCTAGCATCTCATTCCTTCCTCCCTATTGCCCAACATATCTAAGTAGACCAAGTGAACAAAGAAATGGAAGGCACCAAGCCTGAAGGAGAAAGATTGACAAAGTCATATGCTATTTATTCTCCTTGTTACCATTTTGATGGCATATGATGTAATCTAATGATGTATATAATATATAACCCTTTGAACATGTATGAATATATGGATACTTGGTGTATATATGAGAATTGATGTCATTTGAATGATATAGCAATTTTTTAACATTGAATGGCAAGGTAAAGTTTGTATGTTCTTGTGTATACCTTGGAGTGGGAGAGTGAGTTTGTGAGATTTGGGTTTATGGACCTTTGAGACATGTTTAATAGACCATTTTGATGATTTCCCACGTACGCATCCCACGTGCTCAAGTGGCCATGAAAGTCTTGGAAGCTAATTTGGACCATTTGAGACCTTTAAGAAGTACAAAAGCGACCATTTTGCAACCCTATATCAAGATCTGACAAAATGAACGAATTTCCTCATAAAATTTGGCATGCATATAGATCTCATCTAGATATTTTTTGGAAGCTAAAGACTAGATTATTTGGAGCTTTGTGAAATTAATTATGAATTTTCAAAGTTACTAAATTTCTGCTGTTTTGACATGGTTATTATTCATATGGTCAATTTTTTCTCCTATGTCATTCAAGGGTCAAATGGTGTCCAATGCTTGTAAATTGTACAAACATAAATTAGACATGATAAGCTTTCTATTGCCACCAAGATCACCCCAATTGGACATCTAATCAGGGAAATATGAATTTTTGAAGTTCAATGTCAGTATCATAGTGCCAGTTGAGTTTATATACTATTCCATCAATTTATAGTGGCTAAAAGTTTCTATTTTAGTCTAGACTTATTTTTATCATAATGTAGACATTTGTAAATTTCTAAAATACTATAGTGTGCATGAGTTCAATTTTTTTATATTTAGTTATGATTTTTTAAAATTAGTACTAGAAATTTGGCAGCTGAACCCGAGGCAACCTTGTACTATTTTGTGTATGTATGCTATGAGCTCGAGTTTTTGGCAACATTTTGAGATGGTTCTGAGTTGTATGCATGTAATTAAATAAGAGAATGAGATGAATAGGTTTATATGGTCTATAATATACAAAATGAAATTTTTATTCACTACGCAATGCAAAATAATTTGTTATTTTATTTGAAATTTTCTTGGAAAACTTGTGATACCAAGGGAAGGAAACTAAGATATGAATGTGGAAGGTTAGATAAATATGGTGTTACACTTTCTTGGTATCAAAGCAAAAGTTCAGGCACTTTGATGTGGGTTGTGGCTTATGAATATGAGTTTGCCTTTATGTATGAGCTTATGTGGATGAATTAAGTGTGATGGTGGTGGGTGTGTTCCTATTTGATGCTAAAGTTTGCTAATAATGTTTCAGAATGATGGTGAACACGCGGAGAGGTAAGCTTTCCAGAGAGACTTATGCTAAGGATAGAGCCGAGCCCAATTATCTGATGGTTGGAGCCTTCTAGGCTATTATGGCTTGCTTGGATCAACAGCAAGCCATGATCATGCAGTTTCAGGAACGACTTGCACAGAGAGACAGTGAAGGCCCTACACCTCCTCCCCCACAGCTACCATAACACTTAGATTGTCCCAAGCATTCAGGGGTGACTCATTCTGACCCACCCACATATACAACAAATGTCTCAGACTCCACCTACTTAGACACCTCCAGTCCTAGAGCAGCCCTCTATTAGACAGACTATAGCATAGTTCAGGAAATTTAGCCTCCCACCTTTGATGGTGAATTGAATACAGAGAAAGCTGAGGCCTGGATTATAAAGCTCAAGAAGATTTTTCAAGTGATAGAGTGTACCTCTGAGCAGAAGGTTGTGATGGCCATATTCTAGTTAGAGAAAGAGGCAGACTACTGGTGGAGGAGTACTAAGCCAATACTAAGATCGAGAAACCTCCTGCTCACTTGGGAGACATTCCTCTAGGCTTTCTATGAGAGATACTTCCCCAACTCCATTAGAGACCAAAAGGAGTTGGAGTTTTTATTCTTGAGGCAAGCTGAGGGAATATGTAACACCATAAATTTCTAGCTCATTTTATGCTATATTTATGCCTCACATCATCCAACTTACATATGAGGCAAAAATAATGGCATTAAATAATGAGTATTTTAGCATTGCATCGCATATAATATTTTTTTTAGTGTCCCATGGACCATATAAGCTGATATAACACATTCTCATATTTAATTATATAGATATAACTCATTTCCATCACCTAAAGTGGCCTACAACTCGTGGATGGCAAAAGGAAGCATAAAATTCATATATACATGTTTTACTAGAATTTTCCCTTTTCTGTCACAAATTTTAGAAATTCATAACTAATTCTAAAAAAATCAAAATCATACATTCTTGGTCATTATGGAAAGACAAACATGTCTGATTTATGCTACAAATATGTCTAGGCCATCCAACACAACACAAAAGATATTTGACATTTGAAAAGGTCAAGAGGTCTGGCTGTCCACTGGTACTGTAGTTTCTGCTGCAAACTTCAAAAATGACCAATTAATTTCAAAAAAATCCAATTTATGTAAATGATACCAATATGGAAAGATATAAATGTTAGATAGAGAGAAAAATAACTCTAGACTGGTTCAAATATGCCTAGACCTCGAAATCCAATCAAACATTAACTGAGGTAAGTTGGGGCGCCTGATACTGGGCAAGATCTTTAAAAATTCATATATCCTTCTCTAGACCTCCAAATGAAGTGCTTCTAGTTGTCACAAGTCACTGGGAATGTCTAGTTTCTCCATATAAAATTTTGTGACAATTAGACAGTATTTGAGCCCTGTGTGACAAAAATCATTTTCAGACCAAGTAAACAGTGCATCAGATCAAAATCAGAATTTTTGCCAAATTTGAAAATTCATCAAATATTCTCTAGACCTTTAAAAATTCTGTTCTTTAGCTTCCCAAAAAGCTCTTAAAAAGCTCTAATTTCATGCCAAATCTCAGATCAAGACGAGCTCATTTGGATAAAAAGTAACATTAGGTTCCATTATGGTCAATTTTGACTCCATATAGGATACCAAAATGTCCAAATGGCTTTCCTTGGTGTTTGGCACCTCTTGGGCAAGTCTAAAAGCATGATTATGACTTGTATGAGCTGCCCAAGTGGTCCCAAACCTTATGCATCTCATTTTGGCTACTCCACTTCTATTTATACACATATTTCCATAATGCAATTTGCCATTACATAACCAAAATGTGCATATCCATACATATAATTTTAGCTCTCATTCATACATGATATATTAATATAATTACATATGTTTATGAGGTCATTGGTCATATACAACATTAGATTACAACATATGCCACTTGTATGGCCTTAAAGAACAAAATTCCAACACTTTAGTGTCATGCTTTCATTTCTCATGTAGTTAGCTTCCATTCCCTTGGTCTCTTGATCCACCTAGCATGTTAGAACATTGGAGAGGAGGAATGAGATTCAAAGAATCCCAATAGCTCATCTCTCATTCAATCATACACAAAAGATGCAAAACAAGTCTTACCAATGCATGCATGGCATGTGGACATGTGCAATCATTCAAGGAGTATTCTTGGCATTTGAAAATTCATACATAGCATACAAAGGCTTGCTAAGCAAGTGGATTGGCCTTACCTAATTACTTGTGGATGTTGGAATTGCCTCACCCATTCTTTAAGAAGTTCTTAGACTTAACCATGCTCTTAGGAGTCAACCTCACTTTTGGGAGACTCTTTACTTTGTCTCAACCAATCTTAAGGGTTATTGGCTCATCCTCACCTTGGCTAAGGGTTCTTGGGCTCATCATGCTCAAGCAAACCAAAACAAACATCATGAATATCATTTGAAAACGTAATGCATCATCATGGTACCATCGAGTAAGAGCTCATGCTAGAACATTTTTCATGGCTTGAAATACACATACACACATTCAAAGACAAGTGAAGCAAGCAATCATGCATGAGAGAAGGTGGAGAGAGCTACCTTGCTAGCATTTGTACACTTTTTCCTTAAGCCTTGAATCCTCTCCCTTGATCTTACACACCCAAGAAGGTGGAGATCATTCCTGTTGGCCTAGATACATTATATGGAAGCTAATTATATTCTTGAATCACATTCTAAGGCCACACATTCATTAGAAAAGCTAGGTAACTCATAAAGCTCTTTTATGGTTCTTCAATGCACTTAACAAAGCAACCTTAAGAAAACATCATCTTGGCTCCATTCTTTCTATTTATTTATAATTTTTGACTCCTTTTAAGCCTCTTGGAGTCATCACACAATCAAATCATGGTGCCTAGCTAGGTGCTGCTTTTTTAAGCCATAATATGGAATCTATGATACCATCTCACTATCTATGGTTTCTAAAATTTTTCCAAGGCTTTCTCTCATACTCTCCCATCATACATGAAGCAAAACTAAGCTTGGAAGGAATTAAAACACTCCCTAGGTGCATGAACCCTCCTTGGCCAAGGTTATGCTTCCATATGGCACCAATGGAGTTATTTTAATTTCTTTGATGGGAAAAGCATATGGGAGGCTCTCTTTGTATCTTAGAACTCATATATACTCTTAGACAACTTAAATTACTATTAGGAAGCTTCATCTTAGCCTAAGTGCAACTAAATCCTTAAATTCCATAACTTGCATTCTAAAGCTCCCTTTTCAATTCTAGTTGTATATTCTTAATCCTCACACTCCATAACCTTTAGTTTCATTAAGAATACATAAAGAAAAACTCTCCTCCTCACTTTCTCTCTCTAGACCTAAGCTTAAATGGCTTGAAAACATAAGATTTTGCAAGTGCTTCAAGTAAAGTCTTACCTTTAAACTGAGCTCTCTTCACGTAGATTATTTTCCACCGATTGATTTCTTGAAAAGTATTCCTTTTTGGCTTGGGTTAGACATGAATCTTCAAGTTTTCAAGAAAAGAAAACTACCATTAGAGAGCTCTTAGAGAGAGGAACAACTTTCCTAACTAGCATGGGGTGAAATGGGGTCGTTTACTTACCTAAACAGAAGCTTAAACTTCTTCTCTCTCTCCTCTCTTAATGTCACACCATTGCTGCCCATTTTTCTGCAAATGAAAGTTTGGAGAAGGAGATGAGGTGTAATCTTACTTAAGGAGCATCTTTTATAATTTTTTAAAATAACCATTTTGCCCTTACGCGCCTCTTTGCTCTGTTTAGGCTCATTTTAACTCTTTTTTGAGAACTGCCTTGTCCATCATAAAATTTAGGTTTCCAATTAAATAAAATGCCTTTGGAATCACTAAAATTGGAGTTAAAACCTTCCCGAATGAATCTGTCAAAGTTCAGGTCAACTGACATTAGAAAACATCCACCAGAGGGGTTTTAACTGTCTTAGGATTCCCATGGTTTTCAGGGTCTCTGAGAACCCTAGAGAACTCAAAACTTTCATTTAAAAAGCCTTCCTATGAGAATTCTAAAATTTTCTCAAAATTACGAAAATGCCATTATGTTTCTTAAGTTTTTCGTAAGAAATTGTTTCTTTATTCTAACTCTATTTTTCTTTCCTTTTAAGCCTGTAATTCTCATTTTTAGGAGTCTAGAATACTTCCTAAATTTTTTGAGACCTTAACTAAATCATTTTGGGTGACTTGCTTTTGTATCCAGTGAATTTTATTTGTTTACAGAGAAACTGTACATTATGTTTCCCGCGTTTTCTCTCATTTTCAGAGAACCAAATGTTACAAAATGTCCATGGACCAATACGTAACTAAATTTGTTAAGCTCTCTAGGTATTCCTCCTATTTACAGAGACATGATGACGAGTGCTGGAGAGCAAATAAATTAAAGAAGGGGCTGCAGCTAGAGATTAGAGACAGGATGGTCCCATAGAGGATTAGGGACTTTAATGCCCTAGTTGAGGTTTGTAGAGTTACAAAAATGAATTTCAGGACTATGCAAACCACTTCTAGTACCAGGCCTCCCCTCCCTGAGACCTAGAGACTGAGAGAAGAGACATAGGCCATAGTGAGTAGTAGGAGAGATGGTAAGAGCCAGTGGAATAGAAGCGATAAGAGAAGAAGAGTTTAGTCCAACAAAGGCAATTTCACACCCATAGTATGTAATCAATGTGGCAGAAATCATGGGAATAGGCCTTATTACGCAGGGCAGAATGTATGCTATAAACGCGATAAACCTAGACACATAGTGAACGACTGCACCCAGACTCTTCAGTAGTTTACCTAGTAGAGGGAGATGGCTTTTATACATAGACCTCAGACCCAGGGTAGAGTCTTTGTCCTAACACAACAGGAGGCTAGCAGATCTCCGAGCCTGATTCAAGGTACTATTAAGATAAATGATTTTTTTGTAACTACTTTATTTGATTTGGGCGCTAGACACTCTTTTATATTGTATGATTGTGCTAGGAGGTTAGGTCTAAGTATGCATACCTTGTGATATGACTTGCATGTGTCTACTCCCATAGGAAACAAAGCCATTACCTCCCATGTCTATTTGAAATGTGTGGTCTAATTCAATCATTTTTATACTACCCTTGCATGTATGCCCTTTATTGACATTGATTTGATTATCGATATGAACTGGATGTCTGTAAATAATGCCACACTTGATTGTTCCTATAAATGTATTACTTTACCTGAATGTGGGACTGTGCCTAGTATTAGGACTGAGCTAGCTCTTATGACCACCTCCCAAGCTGAGAGGTCTTTAGAGCATGGTTGTCAAAGGTTTTTAGTTTTCTTTTCATTCTAAGCTAAGGTAAAAGAGGGCATAGAGGAAATTCTAGTAGTGAAAGAGTTCCCTGAGATGTTTCCTAAAGAAATTAGTGAACTATCCCTAGAGAGAAAAGTTGAGCTTCCCATAGACATTGTTCCTGGGGCAGGTCTAGTGTCTAAGGCCCTGTATAGAATGGCTCCCACCGAGCTAGCAGAGCTTAAGAAATGGATAAAAGAGCTTTTAGAGAAGAGTTTCATTAAACCCAGTGTCTTACCATAGGGACTCCAATTTTATTCATAAAAAAGAAAGACGGGAGCCTTAAACTATGTATAGATTAGAGGGAACTCAATAAGATAACCATTAAGAATAAATACCCTCTCCCCCGCATAAATGACCTCTTAGATTAGTTAGTAGAAGTGTCAGTCTTCTTTAAGATAGAACTCAGGTCAAGATATTATTAGCTTAGGATTAAAGTTAAAGATATCCCCTAGATTGCTTTTAGGACTAGATATAGACATTATGAGTTTTTAGTTATGCCCTTCAGGTTAACGAATGCACCTAAGTATTCATCAATTACATGAACAGAGTGTTTAGGCCATACTAAGACAAGTTTGTATTTGTTTTCATAGATGATATTCTCATCTATTCTAAGAGTAGGGAAGAACATGAGTGTCACACTATATTTACTAAGCTCATCTCACATCATTACTAGGCTCATCTCATTGGATTACATAAGATTTCCAAGAAGAGCTATTAAAAGTATTCGATTAAATTACATTATGTCACGGACAAAATTTCCATTTAGTGTCCCGTGGGCCATATGGACTCATCTATCTCATTCTCATATTTAAATATACAAATAAAACTTAAAACCATCTCAAGAAGTGGCCTAGAACTAGAGTAAAGGAAGTGGATACATAAAAACAAAGTGTGCAACCTCGGACTAAAATTCCAGATTTCTGTCCTAAACTTTGAGAAATCATTACTAATTCTAGAAAAATCAAAATCATACACACTATACCATTCCAGAAATCTACAGATGTCTACTTTATGCTAAAAATAATTCTAGACTACAACAAAGACATTTGGCCATCGAAAATTGATGGAACAGTACTAGAGGTTGTCTGTCACTACTAGTACTATCCTTCAACTTCAAAAATTCATATCTCCCTGTTCAGATATCCAATTGGGGTGATCTTGGTGTCCATAGAAATATTATTATTCCTAGTTCATGGTTGTAAGATTTCATGAGCATTGGACATCATTTGACTCTCGAATGACATAGCCCAAGTTACTGACCATATGAACAGTGTCTGCATTAGTTCAACAGAAAAATGCCAACTTTGAAAACTCATAATTAATTCCAAAGAGCTCCAAATAATCTGGTCTTGGGCTTCACAAAAAGATCTAGATGAGATCTATAAGCATGCCAAATTTCATGAGTAAATTCACTCATTTGGTCAGATTTTGAAATTGGTTTGCATAATGGTCATTTTTGTGTCTCAAAAGGGGTCCAAATCGTCCAATTTGGGTTCTAAGGTAGCCACGACCACTTGAGCACGTGGAAAATCACCAAAATGGTCTACTAGACTTATCTCAAAGGTACACAAACATAAATTTCTCAAACTCACTCATCCACCCTAAGCTATACACAAGAGCATACATGTCAAGTCTTGCCATCCAATGCCCAAAATGCACTATATTATACATATGGCATTAAATCTCATTTGTACGTGATACATTTGCATATTTACATATATTCATAAGGTCATATAACATATACAATGAAGGATTACATCATGTGCCACTCATATGGCTACAATTTTACATTTTCACATAATGGTTGTCAATCTTCTTCTTCTAGGCCTGGTGGCTTCCATTTCTTGACTCACTTGGTCCACCTAGACATGTTAGACATGTGGGGAGGAAGGAATGAGATTCTAGGAATCCCCATAGCTCTTCTCCCTTTCAATCACACATAAAGAATGCAAATCTATTTCTAAAAATGCATGCATGACTATTATGGAACATGTAATCATTTAAGAAGCATTTTTAGCATTTTAAAAAGTTATACATAGCATATATAGGCTTGCCAAGTAAGTGGATTAGTCTCATCCATTCTCTTCAAGGATTTTGGACTTGCCTCACCCTTTCTCTTAAAGGCCTTGAACTAAGCCTTACTCTTGGAAGACTCTAAACTTTATCTTAACTATTCTTAAGAGTTCTTGGCTTATCCTCACCATAGCTAGAGGGTTCTTGGCTTCACCACACTCAAGCAAACCAAAGTAAAGTCACAAAATATCATTTAAAGACATAATGCAACATCATGGTACCATGGCATTTAGATACATGCTAAAATATTTTCTCATGACTTAAAATATACATACACACATTTAAAGACAGGATAACATCCACTCATGCATGAGAGAAAGAAGAGAGAACTACCTTTGTCACATAAGTACACTTTTCTTCTTGAATTTGATTACTCTTCCTCGGCCACACACACAAGAAGGTGGTACTTGTTTCTCTTGGCCTAAACACATCATTTGGAAGCCAATTATACTATTGAACCAATTTCTAAAGCCATACATCCATTAGAAGAGCTAGGTAGTTCATATGACTCCTTTATGGTTCCATAATGCACTTAATAAAGCAACCCTATGGAAACATGATCTTTGCTCCATTCTCTTCATTTATTTATGATTCTTAACTCCTTTTAAGTCTCTTAGAGTCATCACACAATCAAATCAAGGAGTCTAGCTAGGTGTTGCTTCTTTAAGCCATAATATGGAACCTATGATACCATCTCAGTTTCTATGGTTTCTAAAATTTTTTCAAGGCTTCCTTTCATCCTCTTCCATCATATATGACTCAAAAATAAGCTTTGAACAAATTAAAACTATCCCTAGGTGTCCCAACTACATTACGTCGTGGCTATGGAGCATAAGGATACCAAAGGAGTTTGCTTTGTTTTCTTGATGGAAGATGCATATGAGGAGCCTTCTAAGGAACTTAGGAGCTCATCCAAATACTCATTTAGGCCTAGGAATCATTGTATCAAATCAGATTTTTCATTGAGCACTTGAATCCCTAATGATGCTATCTTAAAAACTAATAGTTCTTTGTGAATTTTCTTTGCATATTCTCATTCTCCACACCCAATTTCCTAAGATTCACCCTTGGTTCTGCCTAAAATCTAAGCCCTCTTGGACTTCCCTAAAGTGGCCGAACCTACAAGAGAGAAGGGGAGGAATAGGCTGCCATAAAAGTGAGATTTTACCTTGTTTCCTTGGCTTCCTTTGTTTGTTCTTGACTTGGCTTGGCTTCCTCTCCTCAAACATGAAATTTTCCTCTATGTTCTGCCCTTAAAATAGCATTATAAACTTCAAGAAAGACATAGGAAGAAAGGGGAGAAGGAGGAAAAGAAATTTCCTAAAGAAAAGGCTAAGAAATTCTAACAAATTTTTACCTTTTACTTGATTTTTCTCCTCCCTTTCTCTCCTCCTTGGTGCGCCTAAGAGAGCTATCTTCCTTCTATATTTTTAGGGCAGAAACAAATCATGGAATAAAGAGGAGAAGTGGTGTGAGAAATATAAAGTCTTCAAGAAGCTTCTTTTTTCTCAAAATTTCAATTTTACCCTTCGTTCTTGGCATTTTCATTTCTAATTCATTGTAGCTCCTTTTTTAGAACCGTCTTTTTCATCATAAAATTTAGCTCCTCAATCTTACAAAATGCCTTTGGAATCACTCAATTTAGAGCTAAAACCTTCTCAAACAAATTAGTCAAAGTTCAAGTTCACTACCATTAGAAAATATCTACCGGAGGGGCTTTCACTGTTTTGGGGCTTTTCATAGTTTTCAAGGCCTCTGAGAACCCTGGAGAACTCAAATTTTCTATTTAAAAAGCCTTCCTATGAGTATTCTAAAAATTGCCCAAAATTATGAAAATGCCATTACGTTTCGTTGCATTTTTGTTAAAATCTATTTAGCTATTCTAGCTCCGATTTTAGGGCACCTCTGGCCTTGACTTATCATTATTTGATGTTTAGAATATTATTCTAATTTTATTAGACCTCAAATCACTCTATCTGGGGGACTTCCTTTTGTATCCGATGAATTTTGCGCATTTACGGAGAAACTACACGTTACGTTTCATGCGTTTTCTCTCGTTTTTAGAGAATCAGATATTACAATGAGTAGTACCTTAGATTAGCCCTATAGATCCTGAGAGAGAGATAATTATATGCTAAACTTAGTAAATGTGAGTTTTGGCTCACTGAAGTCCAATTCCTAGGCCATGTGAAGTTTCATATCAGTACCAGTAATACCATCTGACCTCCAGTACTATTCCATCATAATCCAGTCTTTAAATGAACTTGGTGTGATCTGGAGATATTGTTTCCTTAAAGTTAACATTTGTAGCTTCTTAGATTGACAAAATTTGCATGATTTGGATTTTTCTATATTTAGTTATGAATTTTCAAAATTTATGACAATAACCTGTGACAATAGCTTAAGCAGCTGAGACCTTGGGTGCTTTTCAAATGTTAAACGTCTTCTACATGGTGTTTCATGACCTGAACATATTTTTATCATAAAGTGGACATCTATAACTTTCTAGAATGGTAAAGAATGCATGATTTCAGATTTTCTAGAATTAGTTATGATTTTTCAAAGTTTGTGACAGAAAGGTGAAGTTTCTAGCCGAGGCTACACTATGGAATTTTGTTTGTTTCTTGCACTTACATAAGTTCTAGGCTACTTTTGGTGTTGGAATTAAGTTGTATCCATGTAATTAAATATGAGAATGAGATACACGAGTTCACATGATTCACGGGACACGAATGAAAAATTCATGCATAACACACTAATGCCATTTTTCTTGCTTCCCTATGTAATGCTTGGCATGAGATTTAAAATTAATATGAGGCAAAGCTAGAAATCTATGGTATTACATTTATTAATATCAGAGCAAAGTTCCAAGCTCTCTCAGAGTGGATTTGGCTTAAGGATGTAGCAATAGGGCTATGTAAAGGGCTTGTATAGCTATGTAGAGCCTTATATGAGACATTTTAGGTGTGTGAAGATAGTTTGTGGCTATGTTTATGATAAGTAAGTTTTAGAATGGTCTTAGAGTAGATAGTGAATATTGGGGAAGGCTGGCCTCTAGAGTAGCTTGAGAAAAGATAAGTGATTCGACAGTTGGAGCTCTATAAGATATGATAGCTCATCAGGATCAGTGGCAAGCCCTAAGTATGAACGATGAGAAATGATTTCGTTGATATGAAGAGGCTTGCTAAAGAAAGTATGTGAGGCCTAATTCTCCCTGGTAGTCATATTCAGACCATTCTAAGATGTCTTACATAATGTAGAGATAAGTAATGGTGCAGTACAATATGAGATGAGACTACGGCTACACAGGATTAGTTCAGAGGGGAAGTAAGAAAAAGAGTTATCCCCTAGCCACTACACCCAAATGTCTATATGAGTTTTAGAATTTGAAAGGTTAATTCCCTCAGGTCAAAAGTTTACAAGCTACACTCCATAGAGTCTCGACAATCCAGAGGTGATAGCTAGTTATGCATAAATGAAGCAAGAGGTAAAACCCTCTAGCTTTGAGGATGGGCTATGTACAGAGGCAGTAGGGCTCGGGTTTCGTAGCTAAAGATGAAACTCTCAGTTATAGTGGAGTGTATTGTAACATGAATGGCCTTATTGGTCATATTCAGGCCAATCTGAGGAATGAGCTACTATGGGGTCAATCAATGCATAGAAAGCGAGAACCCCTAGTATAAGTAGAGAAAAAGAATAGTGAATAGTCACAAAAGATTAGTAAAAAATCAATGGGCCTAGTAATTGAGACTGAGAAAAAGCTTAGCATTTGAGAAAGTTAGACACAGGGGTGATAAGGTTGTTGAGATCTGTCTTTAAGGTATTGACTCCAACCTAGAGTGCTACCCTGTGAAACATTGAATGATGGGATGTTAATATAGCCTTGAAATTAACACAAGGTAAGGCTACCAGTAGTAAGAAATATAGTGAGCACTCTAAAAGAGTGTACCTTATTGGCAACACCTAGAGGTAAGTATGATTAGCCCAGTAACAAAGGCTCAGAAGAAAATAAGGATAGTTTAAGAAGTACTAAATTATTGTAAGCTACAAGTCCAATGAGACGAGTAGCCCAAGCTGAGTATAAGCTAAAGCCTAAGGGAAGTGACTAGTAGCATAGTCCAGATAAGATGTCTAGGAGAATTAATTTGACTGAAAGCTCAATAAAAGTTCTCCTTAGATTAAGAAAAGGAAGATAAGACATTCTGAGTCTGGGAGACCACCCAACAGTGGTTAGCAAATTCCCCTAGATAGACCCCCTAAATTGTAGAGTACAGTGCTAAGGGAAGTGAGGAAAAAGCTGAGTAACTAGCCACAAAAGAGATACCCTCACTTTAGTAGTGATTAAATGAGTAAACTGAGCCCAGAAAAATAAACAGACAGGGGTCCGATAGCTAGTTAGACGAGCTCCCTAATATGACAATGATTTAAGGTTAAGGCACATGAGTGATTAGAGTACCTAGTAGAGCATAAGCTTTCAGTAACGTAGAATCTAGACATTGAGAATATGTGTCCTAGATTGGGTTAGTAGAACCCTAAAATCAAAATACTATGCTCCTAGGGATGAGGCTAAAGAGGCTAAACAAAAAGAAAGCCTAACTTTGATCTGAATGTATAAACAAGTAGAGATAAATAGTTAGTGCCTTAGTACCCTCAGGGAAGCTCCAAGGGAGCTAGAGACCACCTAAGAAGGCGAGCTTTGCATTATGCAAAGAAAGAATGTAAGCCAAGAGCACCATAGAATATAATTCCTGGGATTTCATGAAATAGAATTTCCTTACAGAGGGATGGTCTAATTAGAAGCAGAGCAAGAGTATAAGAAAGTAGACCCCCTTGATATTACAGAGAGTGAACAAGTAGAGGAATCCAGGAAAAATGTAGGTGCTCTTGAGCGTAAAGAAACCTGAACTAGCTATAGAGATAGTTGGTAGTAGAGCATCCTTTTACCTAAATAAAAAGATAGTAAAGGTAAAAGAGAAAGAAGATATGACAGTGTTCAAGCCAAGAACATAGTAGATTGAGAATAAATGTCAAATTGACGTGCTTGAGTATTCGAGAAAGCACACTTGTCCTTAGCATAGATGCCCTTCTAGCATGATAGTGCCCGAAGTAAAGAACATTCAGGCAATGTAAAGTGATCTCGGGATGAAGTAGAGGAAGAATCCTATTTTCCTCAAGTATCCTACAAGAATAGGGTAGATAAAGAAAAGTAAAACAGAGATACTTTAGATTATTAGGAAACTTGTAATATATCAGGCAATAGTGGCTTTGAACTCAATCATGAGGCACCTGTGTATTAGTGTTTGATATTATGGTTTGCTTGCAACAATAGTTACATGATATTGGGTCTGATCAACCTAGTAATAATGTGACTTGAGTGCGTAGCAAGTGATGATATCAATTACCAAAGTGTCCCGATAATCAAAAGGTAGTCTAGTTAGTTAAAGAACGAGATAAATTAGAAAAGAGAGGTAAAGGGATTCTAGGAAAACTAAAATTGTAAGAAAAGCATACAGAGAGAAATCCCTAGTAAAGAATGTTCAGATTCAGATAGCATAAGTTTAGTATGCATAGCTTGAGTCCTTTATAGTATATGTAAATGAAATGAATAGAGACCAGTGCATAACCTCTCTCCTGCAAAAGATATTAGCCATACTCAGTGTGTGAGATGCCTTAGTGCCAAGGCACTTAAAAGCAGAACGTGGACATAGTCAGAAATTGCAGGATATGAGAGAAAAGATAGCCAAGTACAATTAGAGTAAGA
Source organism: Erythrophleum ivorense (assembly GCA_026724425.1). NCBI lineage: Eukaryota > Viridiplantae > Streptophyta > Magnoliopsida > Fabales > Fabaceae > Erythrophleum > Erythrophleum ivorense. The sequence continues at coordinate 33,985 of JAIUCV010001225.1, forward strand.
AGAAAAAGCCTAAGTAAAAAGAGGCTTGAATGGGAATCTGAGGATCTCATGAAGAGTGATGCATGAAAATTAAAATGCTCCTGAGTATCAATATGACGAGATCTTAGAGAATCAGATAATACAGAACCCACTTCACATAAAGAGTATGATGTACTTCTGAGTTTAGCCTCAGTTATCATGAGCAATGGTTACTGGACTTAGTGAGTATGTGTTTGACTGTCAGATACAATAATCTTAGGCTTTAACATCTTCTAAAGATGAATCACAGTAGATCCTAGCATAGCACAATGGGTTACAGTAGACCCTAGCAGAGCTCTGAGAGGTCGCAGTAAACCTAGAGGTTACAATAGATCCCACAGAGTTACAGAGAGCCCCCAATTACAGTATGATAGTTTTCTGGTGAGATGATAGCCCAAGATAGTTTTTATAGAGTAGTTAGTCTTAGAGCCCAGTATAATTTCAGTTAGTTCTTGTCTCAAAGACTAGAGACCTCTTGAGTTTGGTAGACCGTTGGCATAGAGATATGAAGGCTTTACTTATATAGTTAGACAACTGACTAGATCTCTTGAGAGATAAGCATAGTGTATGGGATAAGGAAAGCAAGAAAATAACTTTCTAGAGCTAGAGTTAGATAAACCACTATCTAGCAGATATTAGCCCTGACCGAAGGATAGAGAGATCCTTACATGCTAGCCTATGTATTCAAAAAAAAGCCAGGTGCAGTTTTTACATGAGGTAAGTGGTACAGTATATCTCCAGTGATTGAAACTGTGAGTTACTGTATCCCACCAAAATTAAACAGTAGTTAGTGATAGTTTCTCTTCAATGTTAGTACGAGGTACATATGTTAGGCCTACCAGTACTAAGATGAGGGACTATAAATGCCCATTCTTAAGTGAGCAAAAAGAGTAAGGAAAAGTCCTGGCCTAAAGAAATGAATGTATTAGTAAACAGAAAAATTAGGATCATTAAAAGTGAAAACTCCTCAAAGGAGCTGTAATCCAAGTAAGCAATTGAGATATAAGGCCTATGATAGAAAGAAATGTGAATTGTAATCATGGGATGAGCTAGTAAGAAAGAACGCAGAGATGGATAGTGGACAGTATATTTTAAATCATTAAGTAGACAAAAATCTCCAATGGCTGTAATGATTAGAAAAAGATAATAAGACTTTATGAGAAGCCATTGGGAGAGGAAACAGGAGATTTAATACAAAACAAGTTACCTCCCAAGATGTGTAAATAAGTCCACTGAAAGGAACTTTAACCCTGAGAACGAGTTAAGGCTAACCCGATATGATTAGTAAGCTCTCTCAGAATAGGCTTCCAGAGTCAAAATTTCTTTCCCTTATAAGAAGAACTAGCTAGTACTCTATAATAATAGAGCCCTCATTAAGAGTTAGTAATGAAAATTCCCTGGCTAAGAAAAAGGAGTGAAATTGTTGAGGAAAGCATATAGAGTTAGGAAGAAAGGAGCAGTTAGCCGGTATAAAAGAGTAAGAGAAAGTGTACCCTAAATTTTGAGGATGAAATTTTTTTAAAGGAGGGAAATGTAATATCTAGTTCTCTGAAAATGAAAAAAAATGCGAGAAACGTAACATACGGTTACTCCATAAACGAACAAAATTTACCGGATACAAAAGCGAGTCCCTCGAAATGACTTAACTAAGGTCCCAAAAAATTTGGGAAGCATTCTAGACTTCTAAAAATGAGAATCCCCAGCTCAGATGGAAAGAAAAACGGAGCTAGGATGGTGAAACAATTTATGACAAAAACTGACGAAATATAATGGCATTTTTGTAAATAAGTATAACTTTTGGAAAAACACATAGGAGGACTTTTTAAATGGGAAATTTGAGTTGCCTAAGATTCTCAGAGGTCTTAAAAACCGTAGGAAGCCCCAAGACTGGTAAAACCCCTCTGGTGTACGTTTTCCAATATCAGTGAGCTTGAACTTTGACAGTTTCATTCGGTAAGGTTTTTGGCTCCAAATTAAGTGATTCCAAAGGAATTTTATTAAATTAGGAACCTAAATTTTATAATAGAAAAGACAGTTCTAAAAAAGGAGCTAAAACGAAGCCAAAACGAAATTGCCATTGTAGAAGGACGAAATTGGAATTTTGAAAAAGTTGTTTTCTAGAAACTCCCACACACTTCTCCCTTTTTCTCCTATCTTCTTAAGCATGACTTCCTTTACCCAAATTATAGAGAAATGGCAACTTTTTTAGGCTTACCAAGAGAGGAAGAAAAGGAGGAAGAAAAAGGCAAGAAAGGTATGAAATTTCTTAGTTTTTTCATGCTTTCTCTTTAGCAAACCTCTTCTCCTCTATTTTCCTTTCTTTCCTATGGTTTTATTGAAGTATTTGGATCTGTTTTGATGGAAGAACAGAGGAAAAATTTCGGATTTGAAGAGAGGAGGCCAAGGAAAGCGAGAAACAAGCAAGAAAACCCATAAAAACAAGGTAAAATCTTCATCCAATGGTAGCTACTCCTTCCCCCTTCTTCTCCCTATTTTATGCCATATATGTAGTTACAATGGGGCTTGAATTTTGGGCAGAACCAAGGGTTAATTCTATGAGTTTAAGGGAGGAGAGTAAGAATATGCAAGAAAATTCAAGTAAAAGCCATTGATTTTCAAGATAGCAAACCTAGGATTTCACGAGCTCCTTTAAAAATCTGATTTAATGAAATTTTTCTTAGGTGTAAATGAATGTTTGGATGACCTCTTAAGATCCCTAGAAGGCTCCTCATATGCATCTTCCATCAAAAGAATGAAGCAAACTCACTTGGTGTTCATATAATGCATAGTTTTAGCCTAGGCTAGATGAAGTACCAAGAGGTAGTTTTAACTTGTTCCAAACTCAGTTTTGAGTCATGTATGATGGAAAAGGATGGGAGGAAGGCTTGGAAAAATTTTAAAACCTATGGATAGTAAGATAGTATTATAGGTTCCATATTATGGCTTAAAGAAGCAACACCTAGCTAGACTCCTTAATTTGATTGTGTGATGACTCCAAGAGGTTTTAATAGAGTCAAGAATCATAAATGAATGGAGAGAATGGAGCCAAGATGATGTTTTCTTAAGGTTGCTTCATTAAGTGCATTATGGAACCATAAAAGAGCCTTATGAGTCACCTAGCTTTTCTAGTGAATGTGTAGCCTTAGAATGTGATTCAAGAGTGTAATTAGCTTTCTATATGATGTGTCTAGGCCAAGAGAAATAATCTCTACCTTCTTGGGTGTGTGAGGTCAAGGGAGAGGATTCAAAGCTCAAGATAAAAGTGTGTAAATGCAAGCAAGGTAGCTCTCTCCACCTTCTCTCATGCATGAATGTGTGCTTACATTATCATTGAGTGTGTGCAAGTATGTTTTAAGTTATGAAAAGTATTTTAGCATGAGCCTTTATTCCATGGTACCATGATGATGTTTTATGCATTCAAATGATGTTTTATGTGCTTGTCTTGGTTTGCTTGAGTGTGAAGAAGCCAAGAACCTTTAAAGTTTGGTTAAGACAAAGTAAAAAGTCTCCCAAAAGTGAGGTTGACTCCCAAGAGTAAGGTTGAGTCAAAAACCTCTTAAAAAAATGGGTGAGGCAAGTCCAAAATCCACAAGTGAATGGGTGAGGCTAATCCACTTACTTGACAAGCCTATGTATGCCATGTATGATTTGTTCAAATGCCAAGAATGCCTCTTGAATGATTACACATTCTATGATACTCATGCATGCATTTTCAAGACTTATTTTGCATCTTTTATGTGTGATTGAAAGGGAGATAAGCTATTAGGATTCTTTGAATCTCATTCCCTCCTCTCCAATGTCTTAACATGTTAGATAAATCAATTGAGCAAGGTAATGGAAATCACCAAGCCAAAAAGAAAAAGATTGACATCAAAATGCATGAAAAGACCTAGTTTTGTCTCTTTTGTAGCCATATACATGGCATATGATGTATTCCCTTGATGAAATGGTTATGTAATTATATGAACATGTGAAAATACACAAATGTATGATGTATGAATGAAATTTGATGCCAATTGTATGAGATAACATGTTTTAGGTATTGAATGGCAAGACTAGCATTATGTAATCTTGTGTATAAAATGGGGTGAGAGAGTGAGTTTCCAAATTTTGGGTTTATGTACCTTTGAGACAAGTTTAGAATGTCATTTTGGTGCATTCCCACATGCTCAAGTGGTCATAGTGGCCTTAGAACTCAATATGAACCATTTGGACCCATTATATGGCACAAAAGTGACCAATTTGCAACCCAATATCAAAATCTGACCAAATGAACGAATTTGCCCATGAAATTTGGAATACATGTAGATGTTATTCAGAGATTTTTGGGAAGCTAAAGTGTAGAAAAATCAGAGCTATACAGAATTAATTATGAATTTTCAAAGTTGAGATTTTTCTATTGTTTTGGTGTATGTACTATTCATATGGTCAGTTTTGTGTTCTGCATCATATGATAGTCAAATGGTGTCCAATGTGAAATTTTACAGGCATAAACTAGAGATTATAAGCTTTCTTTGGCCACCAAGATCACCTCATTTGGAGGTTTGAGCAGAGAGTTATGAATTTTTGAAATTTCATATAAGTACCAGTAATGCCACTTGACCTCCAATACTGTTCCATCATAATTCAGTCTTAAATGATTTTGGTGTGATTTGGAGATATTTTTTTGTTAAATTTAACATCTTCAGCTTCTTAGATTGACCAAATTTTCATGATTTGTTTTTTTTTTATATTTAATTATGAATTTTCAAAGTTTATGATAGTAACCTGTGATGGAAGCTCAAGCAGCTGAGACCTTGGATGATTTTTGAATGTCAAACGTCTTCTATGTGGTGTTTCATGACTTGGATATATTTTTACTATAAAGTATACATCTTTATATTTCTAGAATGGTAAAGAATGCATGATTTTTATTTTTCTAGAATTAGTTATAATTTTTCAAAGTTTGTGATAGAAAGGTGAAGTTTTTGGCCGAGGCTACACTATGGAATTTTATGTGTTTCTTGCACTTACACGAGTTCTAGGCTACTTTTGGTGATGGAATTAAGTTGTATCTATATAATTAAATATGAGAATGAGATACATGAGTTCACATGGTCCACGGGACACTGAATGAAAAATTCATGCATAGCACAACGCATGAAAACTTAATATTTTAATGCTATTTTTCTTGCTTCCCTATGTAATGCTTGGCATGAGACTTAAGATTAGCATGAGGCAAAGCTAGAAATCTATGGTATTACACCTGTGGTTTATAGACTTGCCCTTACCTTAAACTTGAGCTAAGTTCATAACATATTCCATGTATCCCAGCACAAAAAGTTCCAGCTCAACCCCTCACATGTCATAAAGTATGAAAATGTATAGTTATAGGATAATCTATCTTATATAGTATTACCAGATCAGATCGTGAATGTTAGAGTTAAGCTGTTACAAAATAAGATGATACCGCTGCTGAAAGTGGTTTGGAAGGGGTTATCTCTCGAAGAAACCACCTAGGATCTAGAAGAAGAGCTAAGAAAGAAGTATCCAGAACTCTTCTCATAAGGTATGTATCTAAATTTCGAGGACAAAATTTATATAAGGGGGAGAAATGTAATATCTAGTTTTCATAAACATGATGAAAACTAATACATTTTAAGAGTAAATCCTCTTAAATGAATTAGTTAAGGTCCAAAAAAATTAAAATAATAATCTATACCCTAAGTAATGAAAATAAGAGCTAGAGGTGTTCTGAAACAGAAGCTAAAATAACTAGATGGAATTTAACGAAATGGTTATATAACGTAATGGCATTTTTGTAATTTCGGGAAATTTTTAGAATACTCATAAGAGCACTTTTTAAAAGAAAAAATTGAACTCTCTAGGGTTGTCAGAGGCCCTGAAAACCATAAAAAGCCATGGGATAGTTAAAACCCCTCCTGTATATGTTTTCTAACGATGGTTGACCTAAACTTTGACCCTTTTATTTGGGAAAGTTTTAGCTTCAAATTAAGTGATTCCAAAGGCATTTGATAAGATTGAGAACCCAAATTTTATGATAAAAAAGACGATTCTCAAAAAGGTGCTAAAATGAACAAAAAACAAAAATGCCAAATTTACAAGACATAAATGAAATTTTTGTAGAACAATTTTATTCGTTCTTCATATATATATGGACACCCCACTCTTCCCTTCATATGATCAAATTGATGTAATACCACATTATTTCTAACATTGGTCCTCTTATGTGCAAGTGAGATTATAAAATTCTTTAAAGAAATCCCAAGATAAATTTTTTATTTTGCATCTTCGGGGTTCCATGAACTCACCAATAACATTCTCTAATTATTTTCTATTCATACAAATCATAACATTCTCAAAATTTAGCACAAACAACGGATCAAGGGTCAAAAACCCCAAATAATCACATTTTGCCTCAGGTTCCAGGATAGCATAATTTGAGGCAACGTTGAAAAATCATAACTAATTCTAGAAAAAAAAAAATCAAGCAAACCATAGCTTTCTTGAAATATCTAGTGTTAAATTCACACTAAAAATAATTTCCAGCCACAAAAATCCCATCTGGACCACGCTTGACATCAGAAAATTCAAGGAGGTCGAGCTATTCAAAAATCTAATATAGTTTATTGATATAAATTTTGGAAATTCGTAATTAATTCCACAAAAATAAAATCCATGCAATCTATACCAATTTAAAAAGATATAGATGTTATCTAAAGGGAAAAATAGTTCCAGACCAATCCAAGAGCATTTAGACCCCCAAAATCAATCAAATAGAACACGGGTTTGGATGTGCACCTAGAACAAAATAGCAACTTCAAAAATTAATATCTTCCTCTCTAGACATCTAAATGAGGTGCTTCCAATTGGGACAACTCAATGGGAAGGTTTGGTTTCTATCTGTAAAATTTTATGGCAATTAGGCATCGTTTGCCTTATAAATGACAAAGATCAAAATTTGGACCAGATGAACAGTATGCTGACCAAAAACTAAAAAATTTGCCAACTTCAAAAATTTGCCAAAAATTTTGTAGACCTCCAAATAACATCTACTTTAACTTCTCAAAAAGCTCTAGATGCATGCCAAATTTTACATCAAGAAGAGCTCATTTGGACAAAAAGTGACATAGCTCACAAAAATGGTCATTTTTGCTCCATATGGGATACCAAATCTGTCCAATGGCCTCCTTTAATGTTTAGCACTTCTTGGGAAAGTTTAAGAGCATGAATATGACTTGTGTGAACTACTCAAGTGGTTCTAAATCCCATGCATCTTAATTTTACCATCCCACATCTAAGAGTACACGTAACTATAAGCTATCAAAGTACTAAGATCCACATTTTTATTTATTTCATGCCACATGTGGTCCATACAAGATTTATACACCATATTACAATTGTTCATGGTCTTACATCACAAAAATAATATGTACAAAGTAACTTTGACATTTAATTACAATTAGAACTACATAAGGAACAAGTATAGCTTTTCAAGGATCTTGGCTTGCTTTCCATTGACTTTAGGTACCACCTAGATATTTCAAGAGGAAAGGGGGAAGCAGGTGAGATTCCTAGAATTTCAATAGCTCACACACCCATTCACACACACATTGGCATATATACATCAAGTGTACAAGTAAACAAGCTACTTGGATCATGAATGCACATTTTCAAGATTTCTATGCCACACTTTTCACAATGATGTCATCAAGAAGCTCTAGAGATTTCTGGCTTTGTTTCACCCCATTTCTAGAACTTTTGGATATGTCTCACCCTTGGCCTAGGGACTTTTGACTTGGCCTCACCCATCCAAGAGACTTTTGGCCTAGTCTCACCTATGCCTTGAGACTTTTGGCACTTCCTCACCCACATGAAGGGACTTTTGGCATCACCTCACCCTTATGAGCCATCCTCACAATTAATAGTATTCAAGATAACACATTGGTACCAATGCAATCTCAAGACATCAAGTGGCATATTCTCAAATCATAAGAGCACACACAAGTACACAAAGACATACATATGCACACAAGAATGCAAGGAGAATGAGGTAGAGAGCTATCTTGAATTTATGCAAGTTTTTCTTAGTCTTTCTCCTTTCCTTTTTTGGCCTCACAAGTACACCTAGGTGGCTTAGTGTTCTCTTGGCCTAAGCACCATAAAAAACATGCAATTACACACTTGAAGCAAGTCAAGACACTAAACTCACTCTTGAACACACACTTGGTTCCATAAGTGGCATAATGATTATATAAATGGCCTATTGAAGCAACATTTACAATTTAAGCTCTAAGATCCTATCTATTTTCATTTCTAGGCTTCTTGTCCTTATTCAAAATCATTGGAGCCCTCACACAATCATTTACACAAGCTTAGAATCAAGTTGCTTCACAAAGCACCATTATGGACACCATTGTCTCATCTCCCAATCTGTGGCTTCTAAATTTTTTCCAATGGTTTCTCCCATCTTCTAACATCATATAAAGTCTCAAAATAAGGCGAGAATGAATTAAAACATCCCTTAGCCTAATGAACCTAACTTGGCCGAGATATGTACCGTAATGGAGGTTCATGGAGTTATTGATTTTTCTTTGATGGGAGAGCCACTTGGGAAGGTTTCTAGAGGTCTTAAGAGCTTAAGGAAACACTCAAATAGCCAAGAAAATATTCATACAAAATCAGATTTCACAAAACCCAAAAGAAGCCTATACTTTTCTAACTTGATTTCTATTGGTTTTTCTTGCAAATTCTTGCCATATTCCTCTTCCTCATAGTTTAAAAGAATATTTTCTCTCTTGTTTTTGGATAGAAAATGTAATGAACATAATTTTTGTAAAACAACAAAATGAGTTGCATAAAGACAAGTACTCTAAAATGAGCTAGGTAATGTCCCGAAAAATTTGGGTAGAGTCCTAGGCTCCTAAAAATAATAATTCCAGGCTCAAAGGGAAAGAAAAATAGAGTTAGGATGGTGAAACAAATTATGATGAAAACTGACGAAATGTAATGGCATTTTCATAAATAAGTGCAACTTTTAGAAAAATACATAGGAAGGCTTTTTAAATGGGAAATTTGGCTTACCTAGGGTTTTCAGAAGCTCCGGAACTGGTAAAGCCCCTCTGTGTATGTTTTCCAACAACGGTGAGCCTGAATTTTGACAGATTCATTTATGAAGGTTTTAACTTCAATTTGAGTGATTCCAAAGGTATTTTATTAAATTAGAAACCTAATTTTTATAATGGAAAAGGAGGTACTGAAAAAGGAGCTAAAATGAAGCCAAAACGAAATTGCCATTACTGAAAGACGAAATTAGAATTTTTGAAAAAGCTAGCTTCTTGAATGTTCTATAAGTTTCATGCCTTTTCTCTAACCTTCTTAAGCACAAATTTCTCTACCTAAAATACAAAAAAGGAGTGCAGAATTTAGGGCGCACAAGAAAGAGAGAGAAGGAGAAAGAAAAAGGCAAAAAGGGTAAGGAAGTCTAAGGAATTTCATGTTCCACCTTCTTCCAATTTCATTCCTCTCCTTTCCTCCTCTCTTTCCATGGTTTATTTGAGATGAATGGTTCTATTTTTGGTCCAAAACTTAGGGGAGGAGTTTGAATTACTTGAGGAGAAACAAACCAAGAAGAAAAAGCCTTGAATACATACTTGAATCTAAAGTAAATCTTGCTTATGTTGCTTTCTTCTCTTGCTTCTTCTTGGTGTGTGTTTTGGTCTCATATAGAACCATATAGGGGGAGAATTTTTTATCCAAAAACAAGAGAGAAACTAGGGTTTTAGACCATGAGGAAGAGGAATATGGCAAGAGATTGCAAGAAAAACCCATGGAAAACAAGATAAAAAAAGTGTAGGCTTCTTTAGGGTTTTATGAAATCTGATTTTGTGTGAGTAATTCCTTGCCTAATTGAGTGTTCCCTTGAGCTCTTAAGACACTTAGAAAGCCTCCCAAGTGGCTCTCCCATCAAGGAAAAATTTGAAACTCCAAGAACCCCATTATTACCTATAGGTTCAGCCAAGCTAGGATGGATAGGGTAGAGGATGTTTTAATTTGTTCTAGCCTTGGTTTGAGACTTTATATGAGGTTAGAAGATAGGAGAAACCATTAGAAAAAATTTAGGAGCCATGGATTGAAAGATAGAGCAATGGTGTCCATAATGGTGCCTTATAAAGCAACTTGGTTTTCCAATTGTACAAATGAATGTATGATAGCTCCAAGGACTTTGAATGAGGCCAAGAGGCTTAAAAATGGAAAGAAATAGGGGCCTAGAGTTTTAATTATGAAGGTTACTTTAATAGGCCATTTATGGAACCATTATGCCACTTATGGAGCCAAGTGTGTGTTCAAGAGTGAGTTTAATGTCTTAGCTTGCTACAAGTATGTAATTGCGTGTTGTTTATGGTGTTTAGGCCATGAAAACACCAACCCACCTAGGTGTACTTGTGAGGCCGAACAGAGGGAAGGATAAGACAAAGGAAGCTTGCATAAATTCAAGGTAGCTCTCCATCTCATTCTCCTTGCATTCTTGTGTGCATATGTATATTATTGTATGCCTGTGTTTGTTCTTGTGACTTGATGATATGCCACTTGATTCCTTGACATTACATTGGTACCAATGTGTTTTCTTGAATGGCCTTGGTTATGGAAATAGCTCATAAGGGTGAGGTGATGCCAAAAGTCCCTTAATAAAGGTGAAGAGATGCCAAAAGTCTCATGGCATGGATGAAATAAGGTCAAAAGTCTTTTGGAAGGGTGACACCAAGTCAAAAGTCCCAAGGCCAAGAGTGAGACAAATCCAAAAGTCCTAAAAATAGGGTAAGGCAAAACCAAAAGTCCCTAGAATATGTTCTTGGCTTAAATGTGAATAAGTGGCATGGAAATTGTGACCTTGCATACTTTATGGTTGCCAAACCTCCTATACATATGCTTTGATATATATATATATGTTCCTTGAATGTGTGTGTGAATGGATGTGTGAGCTATTGAAATTCAAGGAATCTCACTCCCCTTCCCCCTTCCATCTTGATATGTCTAGGCGGCTCCCAAGATACAAGGAAAACAAGCCAAAAGCCTTGAAGAGTTACAATTGGAATATTTTGTTGTTCGCTTTGTGTATAAATGTCAAAATGAGCTTGTACAAGTTATTTTTGTAATGTAAGACCTTGAGCAAATGTAATATGATGTATGAATGTTATGTAGCCCATGTGTGACACTAAATCAATGCAAATGTGGAATTTGGCTTCTTGAATGGTTTATATGTGTAGTGCATTAATGGATGTGGGATGGGCAAATTAAGGTGCCTGAGGTTTAAGACCACTTGGGCAGTCCACACAAGTCATGATTGTGCTTTTGAACTTACCTAGGAGGAGTTAAACCATTAGAGAGGCCATTTGGACAAGGTTGACCCCTCACATGAAGCAAAATTGACCGTTTGAGTGAGCTATGTCACTTTCTGTCCAAATGAGCTCTTCTTGGTTTGAAATTTGGCATGCATCTAGAGCTTGTTCAGAGATTTTTGGAAAAGATAAAGTGTGTATTATTTGAAGGTCTATGGAATATTAGACAAATTTTTTATGTTGAGAAAATTTTCTAGTTTGGCCACTGGTACTATGCAATTGGTCTGAAAATGAATCAATATCAATCATATGGCAAATGATGTCCAATTGTCATGAAATTTTATAGGAAGAAACTAGACCTTCTTAGTGACTCATTCCAATTAGAAACACTTCATTTGGATGTCTACAAAGGGAGATATTAATTTTTGAATTTGCTATCTAGTACTAGGGGCATAGTCAGACCCATGATACTATTTGATTGATTTTTGGGGTCTGTATGCTCTTGGGTTGATCTGGAACCATTTTTACCCTCTATTTAACATCTTTATCTTTCTAAATTGGTACATATTGCATAGATTGTATTTTTTTGAATTAATTATGAATTTTCAAAATTTATATCAATAATATGTATCAATATCAGAGGCCAGCTGGACCTTCCTGCCTTTTCTACTGTCAAAAGTGGTCCCGATGAAATTTTTGTGGTTGGAAATTATTTTTAGTGTAAATTTAACATCTATATATTTCCATAATGCTATGGTTTGTATAATTTCAATTTTTCTACATTTAGTTATGAGTTTTCAAAATTTCCCTTAACATCTACCACTGTACAGCCGTGGAGAATGAAGGGAATTTCAGGCTTTTTGACTTAAAATCCGTGGATTGCTTGATAATTTGAGTTGATTGTAATTTTTTCCAATGATAAATGACTAGAGAATGTTGTTGGATAATCCATGGGGCCCACATAACATGAATTGAAAAATTTTACCCTGACGCAATGCAATAAAAGTGTATTATTTTCATACTTTTCCTTACTTCTGTCTTATGAATGTGCACCAATTGCCCTTAATGGAAGAGTTTGATAATAGAAATATAAGGTATTGCAAAAAATCCTCCTCTCCCTTGGCTCTGTTCTTGGCCAAAATACACATAAAGGGAGAGCAAGAAGAAGAAGTAACAAATAGTAAAGATTACCTAGGATTCAAGGTAGCTTTCAAGTGCCTTTCTCCTTGGTTAGTTTCTCTTCAAGAAATTCGAACCACTCCCCTTAGTTCTAGACTCAAAACAGAATAAAAAGCTCAACTAAACCATAGAAAGAAAACATGGAAGGAGAGGAGCAAGGTTGGAAGAAGAAAGAGCATGAAATTCTACAAATTTCCTTACCTTTTTCTTGATTTTTCTCCTCCTTTTCTCCCTCTCTTGGTGCACCTCAAGAAGCTGGTCATTTTCTGTATTTTGAGTAAAGGAAAGTCGTGCTATATGAGAGAAGAAAAAGGGAGAAGTGTGTGGAAACTTCAAGAAACTTACTTTTTCAAAAATTCCAATTTCATCCTTCTATAATGGCAATTTCGTTTCGGCTTCATTTTAGAACCTTTTTGAGAACCATCTTTTCCATCTTAAAATTTAGATTCCCAATTTAATAAAATGCCTTTAGAATCACTAAAATTGGAGCTAAAACCTTCTTGAATGAATTTGTCAAAGTTTGGGTTCACTGCCATTGAAAAATATACACTGGAGGAGCTTTACCAGTCCCGGGGCTCCCTATGATTTTTAGGGCCTCTGAGAACCCTGGGCAAGTCAAATTTCCCATTTAAAAGTCCCTCCTATGTATTTTTCCAAAAGTCACACTTATTTACAAAAATGCCATAACGTTTCATTAGTTTTCATCACAATTTGTTTCACCATCTTAGCTCCATTTTTTTTCTGAGCCTGGAATTATCATTTTCAAGAGCTTAGGACTCTACTCAAAATTTTCTGGGCATTTTTTAACTCATTTCAATAAACTTGCCTTTATATGACTCATTTCATCATTTTATGGAAATTACGTTCGTTACAATTTACTTTAGCCAGAAACAAAGAGGGAGACCTAGAGAGAAAGGCACACAAGGGAGGAGGAAAATGGAGAAGAAAAACCAAGTGAAAGGTGTAATATCTGGTTCTCCGAAAACCAGAGAAAACGTGAGAAATGTAACGTACAGTTTCTCTATAAACAAATGAAATTCACCAGATACAAAAGGAAGTCTCTCAAAATAATGTAGTTAGGGTCCCAAAAAATTTAGAAAGCATTCTAGGCTCCTAAAAATGAGAATCTCAGACTCAGACGGAAGGAAAAACAAAACTAGAATAAAGAAATAATTTTTTACAAAAAGCTTACAAAACATAATGACATTTTTTTAATTTTGAGCAAATTTTAGAATTCACATAGGAAGGCTTTTTAAATGAAAGCTTTGAGTTCCCTAGAGTTCTCAGAGGCTCTAAAAACCATGGAAAGCCCTGAGACAATTAAATTTCCTTCGATGGACGTTTTTCAATGTCGGTGCACTTGAACTTTGACGGATTCGTTCGGAAAGGTTTTAGCTTTGATTTGAGTGATTCCAAAGGCATTTTACTAAATTGGGAACCTAAATTTCATAATGGAAAAGATAGTTCTAAAAAAGGAGCTAAAACGAAGGAGAAACGAAAATGCCAAGAATGAAGGGCAAAATTGAAATTTTTGAAAAGTGTAACTTCCTCCCACCTATACATATGATGAGCCCTTCTTCTCCCACCATTTTGCACGACCAAGTTCTTCCCAAAACTAGAGGAAAACCCTAGGGAGAGTGGCATGCAAGAGGAAGGCAAAGAGGAGGAGAAATCAAAGGCTAAAGGTATGGAAATTTAGTAGTTTTTCATGCTCTTTCTCTTCCAAACCTCTTCTTCTTCATTCTCCTTTATTTCCTATGATTATAATGAAGTATATGGATCAGTTTTAAAGGAGCAATTGAGGGAAAAATTCGGATTAGAAGAGAGGAGCTCAAAGAACACAAGATTCAAGTAAGAAAAAGCAAGAAAACAAGGTAAATCTTGCATCCTAAGGTAGCTACTCCTCCCCTCTTCTTCTCCATATTTCGCCCCATGTATGTAAATTCTTGAGGGCTGGAATTTTGAGGGGAACCAAGGGTGAATTCCATGAATTTAAGGGAGGAGAGTAAGAATATGCAAAGAAATTCAAGAAAAGGCCATGGAATTTCAAAGTGCAAAACCTAGGGTTTCAAGTGCACCTTGTAAAATATGATTTTGTATGATGATTCCTAGGCCTAAATAAGAGTTTAAATGAGCTCTCAAGATCCCTAAGAGGCTCCCCATATGCATCCTCCCATGAAAAAATAAGACAAACTCCAAAAAGCCTCATTTCTTCCATAGCCTCGGCCTAAAGGGGTTTGTGTAGCTAAGAAGAGTTTTAAATTTTTCTAAGCCCATTTTTAAGTCATATATGATGAATGAATATGAAAGGAAGCCTTCAGAGAAATTTAGAAACCATAGAAACTGAGTTAGTGCTTTATGTTCCATAATGAGACCTAAAGAAACAACATGTAGTTAGGCTTTTAGTTTTGACTATGTGATGACTCCAAGAGGCTTAAAAGGAGTCAAGAATCATATTTGAAAGGGAAGAATGAAGCCTAAAATTTAATTAAAGGGTGTTGCTTCTTTATGTACAATTATTGAACCATAATGAGATTATAAGCTACCCTAGTGTCTAAGCAAATTGTATGGCTTTAGAATTAAGTTCATGAATCTAATTGGCTTCCATAAATTGTGTTTAGGCCAAGAGAAAACTTCCCCACACTTTTGTGTGTTTGTGGCCGAAAAGAGGAGCTTGAATTCAAAGGAAAAAGTGTGTAATTGTGTATAAGGTAGTTCTATCCACCTTCTCGCATGTATGGATGTGTGCTTAGCTTGTCTTGAATGTATGTAAGTGTATTTTTAAGCCATGAAAAGTGTTTTAGTATGAATTTAATTCCATGGTGCCATGATGTTACAATATGCTCTTATATGATATTTTTGATGTGTGCTTAGGTTTGCTTGAGTGTGGTGATGCCAAGAACCCTTAGCTATGGTGAGGATGAGCCAACAACCTTTAAGATTCGTTGAGACAAAAAAAGAGTCTCCCAAAAGCAAGATGGGCTCCTAAGAGTATGATTGAGTTAAAGAATCTCTTAAAGAATGGGTGAGGCAAGTCCAATATCCAAGAGAAAATTGGGTGACGCCAATCCACTTGCTTGGCAAGCCTTTGTATGCTATGTATGACATTCTCAAATGATGAAAATGCTCCTTGAATGTTTGCACATGTCAACATAACCATACATGCATTTATGAGACTTGTTTGTATCCATTATGTATGATTGAATGGGAGATGAGTTATTGGGATTCTTTGAATCTCATTCCCTCCTCTCCAATGATCTAACATGCTAGGTGAACCAAGTGGACAAGGTAATTGAAGCCAACCACCTTGAAGAGAAGAGATTGACACCAATATGTATGGTTCTTGCTCTTTAAAGCTATAATGATGCCTAATGATGTAAATTATTGTTGTAAATGGTCTATGGCCTTTGGAACATATGTAATTATGAAAATATGTTATGTTTAAATGGGATAATGTATTATGTGACCACTAGTATGCAAATTGAGTATGTATGAGCAATGTAGCTTCTTGAATTAGTTCATGGAATTATGCATATGTGTGGATGAGATGGCCAAAATGAGATGCATGAGGGTTGTGACTATTTGGGCAGCTCACACAAGTCCTAATTATGCTTTTGGACTTGCCCAAGGGGTGCCAAACCCCAAGGAAAGCTATTTGGATGTTTTGGTATCTCATATAGAGCCAAAATTGACCATAATGGAACCCTATGTCACTTTTTATCCAAATGAGCTTTTCTTGATCTGAGATTTGCCATGCAATTAGATCTTGTTGAGACCTTTTTGGGAAGCTAAAGAACATAATTTTGGTGGTCTACAGAATTTTTGATAAATTTTCAAAGTTGGCAAATTTTCTAGTTTTGGTCATGTCAATGTTCATACTGGTCTGAAAATGAAATCTGTCACATAGGGATTAAATGATGTCCAATTACCATGAAATTTTATACAGAGACTAAACATTCCCAGTGACTTGTGCCAATTGGAAGTACCTCATTTAGATGTCTAGAGAGGGAGATATAAATTTTTAAAGATTCTATCCAGTATCAAGAACTCCAACTGACCTCAGGTATTGTTTGATTGATTTTTGATGTCTGGACGTGCCTGAACCAGTCTGGTGTTAATTTTTTCCCTCTAGCCAATATCCACAGCTTTCCATATTGGTATCATTTGTATGGATTGGATTTTTTTAGAATTAATTGGACATTTTCAAAATTTGTTGCAGAAATTTATGATAGCACCAATGGAAAGCCTAACCTCTAGACAATTTCTCATGTCAAACATCCTGTGTATTGGATGTTATGGTCTGTACATATTTTTTATATGAATTAGACATTTGTAGTTTTCTAGAATGGCTAAGAATACATGATTTTAATTTTTTTAGATTTAGTTATGATTTTTCAAAGTTGTGACAGAAATGAGGACAAAGCTGGCCGAAATTATATATGTATACCTCATGCAATCTTTCTAGTTCCTTAAGATGTAGGCTACATTTTATGATGGAAATGAGTCGTATTCATATAATTAAATATGAAAATGTGGTGTATGAGCTCATGTGGTCCATGTGACACCGAAAGGAATGTTTATATACGACGCAACGTGAAAATAATCAATATTTTATTGCCTTTTTCATTAAAAACTTATATGATTTATGAAATTGAGTCAATTAAAGGTATGAGATGAGCTAGAAATTATGGTGTTAAATTTTTAGTATTAGAACAAAGTTCCAGGCTCTCTTGGATTGGATTTGGTTTGAGGATGTGGTGATAGAGTTATGTAAAGGGCTATATAAAAGCTTGAATGGATAGGTAGAGCTTTGTATAAGACATGTTAGGTGTATGAGTATAGTTTGTGGCTTTGTTCATGATGAGTAAGTTGTATGATGGTCTTAGAGTAGCTAGTGGACACCGAAAAAGAGTGGCCTCTAGAGTGGCTTGAGCAGAGCTAAGCTTAAGCAAAGTTAAGGGATCCGACAGCTAGAGCTTGATGAGATTTGATAGCTCGCCGGGATCAGTGACAAGCCCTAGATATAAATGATGAGAAATGATTTTGTTGATAGGAAGAGGCTTGCTAGAGAGAGTATGTAAAGCCTAACTCTCCCTGGTAGTCATACTCAGGCCATTCCAAGATGTCTTGCTTAATGCAGAGACAAGTAGTGATGCAGTGCGATATGAGACGAGACTGCGGCTACACAAGACTAGTTTAAAGGGGAAATGAGAAAAGAGTCACCCCCTAGCCACAACACCCAAATGTCTAGATAAGTTTCAGAGCCTAAAAGGTTAATTCCCTTAGGTCAGAGGTTAAGTTACAAGCTACACCCTAGAGCCCAACAGCCCAGAGATGATAATTAGTTATGTATGAGTGAAGCAAAAGGTAGAATCCTCTAGCTTAATGATGGGCTAGATATAGAGGCAATGAGGCTCAAGTAGGTAGCTAAAGATAAAAATCCCAATCCCTGAAAAAGCAAGCCAATTAGAGGCACTTAGTTGCAGCCAATTATTCCAAATAGCACCGAGGCAATCCAGAGAGTTTCTCGCCGTGGACAATTAAGAAATTAGCCGCGGCCAACACTAAGACAAGAAAACTAAGGTGAACCTGAGGCTAATTAGCCGCGGTGAATGATATGTTAGCCATAGTGAATGGTAGTATAAAATGCCTTATTGGTCATATTTAGGCCAACTTGAGGAATGAATTGATAAGGGATTAGACAACCCACAGAGAACAGGAACCCCTAATATAAGTAGAGAAAAAGGTAGTGAATGGTTACGGAAGATCAGTATGAAATTCATGGGCCAAGTAGTTGAAACTGAGAAAAGAGCTTAACACAAAGGAAGTTAGACACAGGGATGATGAGGTTGTTGAGACTCACCTTTAAAGTGTTGACTCCAACCTAAGGTGCTACCCTGTGAGACACTGAATGATAGAATGTTAGTGTAGCCTCGAAATAATGTAAGATAAGACTACCAGCAGTGGGACATATAATGAGTGGCCTAGAAAGGTGTACCTTATAGATAACACCTAGAAGTAAGTATGAGTAGCTCAGTAATAGAGGCTCATAACAGAATAAGGATAATTAGTAAGCTATAGGTCCGATGAGATGGCTAGCCTAGGCTGAGCATAAGTTAAAGCTTGGGGAAGATGACTAGTAGTATCATTCTTGGCAAGATTTATAAATGAAAGGCTTAATGAAAGTTCTCTTTGAATCAAGAAAGAAAAGATGAGACACCCTGAGTTAGGGAGGCCACCTAGTAGTGGTTAGTAAATTCCCCTAGATAGACCCCCCTTAAATCGTAAAGTATAGTAATAAGGGAAGTGAGGAAAAGCTGAAAAACTAGCCACGAGAGAGATACCCTCACTTTAGTAATGACCAAATGAGTAGACTAAGCCCATAAAGGCAAATAGATAGGGGTCCAATAGTTAATTAGACGAGTTCCCTAATATGAGAATGCAAGGGTTAAGGCACATGCATGATTAGAGCCCCCAGTAGAGCATAAGTTTTCAATAAGGTAGAATTCGAACATTGAGAGTATATGTCCAAGATTAGGTTAATAGAACCCTGAGATTAGTATATTGTGCTCCTGGGGATGAGGCTAAAGAGATTGTATAGAGAGAAAGCCCAACTCTGAGCCGAACATAAAAATAAGCTAAGACAGAGAGTTAGTGCCTTAATATCCTCAGGAAAGCTTAAGGGGGCTAGAGATTGCCTAAAAAGGTGAGCCACATGTTATGCAGAGAAAGAGTATAAGCTAAGAGCACCATAGAATGAAACTCTTGGGGATTATATGAAATAGAATTCTCCTTACCAAGGGATGGTCTAGCTAAAAGTAAAGTAAGAGTATGAGTAAAAGTAGACTCCCTTGATTTGATAAAGAGTGAATAAGTAGTGGAACCCCGAAAAAATATAGGTGCTCTTGAGCGTAAAGAAATTCGAACTGGCCATAGAGACAGCTAGTAGTAAAACATCCTTTTACCTAAGTAAGAGGATAAGAAAGGTAGAAAGAGGAATTATGACAGTGTTCAAGCTGAGGACATACTAGATTGAAAATAGATATTGAGTTGATATGCTTGAGTGTTTAAGAAAGCACACTTGTCCTTAGCATAGATGCCCTTCTAGCATGATACTGCCTAAAGTAAAAAAATAGTCAGGCAATGCAGAGAGATCTTAGGATGTAGTAGAGGAAGAATGCTACTTTCCCCGAGCACTCTACAAGAAAAGGGTAGATAGAGAAAAGTAAGAGAGGGATACTTTAGATTATTGGAATACTTGTAATACACAGGTGATAGTGGCTTTGAGCTCTGTCATGAGGTGCCCGTGTATTAGTGTTTGATGTTATGGTTTGCTTGCAACAATGGTTACATGATATTAGGCCTAATCAATCTAGTAGTAATGTGGCTTAAGTGCATAGCAAACGATGACATCAATCACCAAAGTGTCCCGATAATCGAAGGGTATCCTAATTAGCTAGATAGCGAGATAAGTTAGAAAAGAAAGATAAAGGGATTCCAATAATATTAGAATGATGAGAAAATTATGTAGAAAGGAATCCCCAGTAAAGAATGTTTGGATCTAGATAACACGAGTTCAGTATGTATAGCCTGAGTCCTTTATAGTATATGTAAACAAAATAAGTAGGGACTAGTGTATAGCCTCTCTCCTACCATAAATGTTAACCACATTCAGAGTGTGAGATGCCCTAGTGCCAAGCCACTTAAAAGCAGAATGTAGGCATAGTTAGAAACTGCAGGATGCGAAAGGAGGGCTAGAACAAGTACACATAAAGTAAGTAAGTTAATAAAGTAAGAAAAGAAAGCCTAAGTAAACAAGGCCTAAAATAGGAATATGAGGATCCCATGAAGAGCGATGAACAAAAATTAAAATGCTCCTGAGTATCAGTATGAATGGATCCTAGAGAATCATATCACACAAAACCCATTTCGCATGAAGAGCATAATGTACCTCTGAGTTAAGACTCAGCTATTATGAGCAATGCTCACCAAACTTAGTGAGTATATATTTTACTGTCAGATACAGTAATCTTAGGCTTTGACGTCTCTTAGAGATAGATCATAGTAGATCCTAGTATAGCACAGTGGGTCACCTAGGCCCTAGTAAGGCTCTGAGAGGTTGCAGTAGACCCGGGGGTCACAGTAGATCCCACAGAGTTATAGAGAGCCCTAACCACAACATGATAGTTCTCTGGTGAGATGACAGCTTGAAATAGTTTTTACAAAGCAATTAGTCTCAGAAACCAGTATAGTTTCAGCTAGCTTTTGTCTCAGAGACTAGAGATCTCTTGAGTTTGGTAGACCGTTGCCACAAAGACATGAAGGCTTTACTCAGACAGTTAGATCACTAACTAGATCTCTAGAGAGATAAGCATAGTATATAAGATGCGAAAAGTAAGAAATTAGCTTTTTAGAGTTAAAGCCAGATGAACCACTACCTAGCAGATAGTAGCCCTGACCAAGGGATAGAGAGATCCCCGCATGCTAGTTTATGTATTCAGAAAGGGGTCAGGTGCAATTTTTACATGAGGTAAGTGGTGCAATATGTCTCCAGTAAGTAAAACTGTGAGAATACCTAACATCCCACCAAAACTCAATAGTAGTAAGTGGTAATCACTCTTTGGTGCCAGTAAGAGACACACATGTTGGGCTTATCAGTGTTGAAATGAGGGACTATAAAATGCCACTGTAAGTGAGCAAAGAAAGTGAGAAAAAGTCTCAGCCTACAGAGACAGATGTAGTAGTAAACAAAGAAACTAGGATCATTAAAAGTAAAAACTTCTCAAAAGAGCTGTAATCCCAGTAAGTAATTGAGATGTGAGGCCTGTGACAGAAAGAATGTGAATTATAATCATAGGATGAACTAGTAAGGAAGAACATAGAGATAAGCAGTGGACGATACATGTAAATAAGTAAATAGACAGACAGAAATCTCTGATGGCTGTAATGATTAGAAAAGATGATGAGACATTATGAAAAGCCATTGAGAAAGGATACAAAAGATAGGATATGAAATAAGTTACCTCCCGAGATATGTAAATGAGTCCACTGAAAGAAACATTAATCCTGCGAACAGGTTAACATTAACCCGATATGATTAGTAAGCTATCCTAGGATAGGCCTCCAGAGTTAGAAATTTCTTTCCCTTATGAGAAAGAACTAGCTAGTATTTTATAGCAATAGAGCCCTTATTAAGAGTTAGTCATAAAAGTTCCCTGGCTAAAAGAAAATTCAAAAGAATGAAATCGTTGAGAAAATGTATAAAGCCAAGAAGAAGGGAATGAAAAGAGCAGTTAGCGAGAAAAAAAAGAGTAAGAGGAAAGCATACTTCAATTTTTGAGGATGAAATTTATTTAAGAGGGGACATATATAATATCCGATTCTTCGAAAACAAAAGAAAACGTAAGAAACGTAACATATGGTTTCTTCGTACATGAACGAAATCCACTGGATACAAAAGGAAGTCCCCTAAAATGATGTATTTAAGGTCCTAAAAAATTTAGAAAGCATTCCAGACTCCTAAAAATAAGAATCCCAGGCTCAGACAGAAGGAAAAATGGAGCTAAAATGAAAAAATAATTTCTTACGAAAAGTTTACAAAACGTATGGCATTTTTGTAATTTTGAGCAAATTCTAGAATTCAAAGAAGAGGGATTTTTAAATGAAAATTTTGAGTTACTCAGGGTTCTCAGAGGCTCTCAAAACCATAGAAAGACCTAGGACAATTAAATTCCCTCTAGTGGATGTTTTTTAACGTTAATGCACCCGAACTTTGAAGGATTAGTTAGGGAAAGTTTTAGCTCCGATTTGAGTGATTCCAAAGGCATTTTACTAAATTGGGAACCTAAATTTCATAATAGAAAAGATGGTTCTGAAAAAGGAGCTAAAACAAAGGAGAAATGAAAATACCAAGAACGAAGGGCAAAATGAGAATTTTTGAAAAGTGTAACTTCCTCCCACCTATATATATGATGCGCCCTTCTTCTCCCATCATTTTGTACAACCAAGTTTTTCCCAAAGCCAGAGAAAAACCCTAGGGAGAGTGGCGCACAAGAGGAAGGCAAAGAGGAAGAGAAATCAAAGGCTTAAGGTATAGAAATTTAGTAGTTTTTCATACTCTTTCTCTTTTAAACCTCTTCTCCTTCATTCTCCTTTATTTCCTATGATTATAATGAAGTATATAGATATATTTTAAAGGAGAAATTAAGGGGAAATTTTGGATTTGAAGAGAGGAGCTCAAAGAACATAAGACTCAAGTGAGAAAAAGCAAGAAAACAAGGTAAATCTTGCACCCATGGTAGCTACTCCTCCCCCCTTCTTCTCCATATTTTGCCCCATGTATGTAGATGCTAGAGGGCTGAAATTTTGAGGGGAACCAAGGATGAATTCCATGAATTTAAAGGAGGAGAGTAAGAATATGCAAAGAAATTCAAGAAAAGGCTATGGAATTTCAAAGACAAAACCTTGGATTTTAAGTGCACCTTGTAAAATCTAATTTTGTATGATGATTCTTAGGCCTAAATAAGAGTTTAAATGAGCTCCCAAGGTCCCTAGGAGGCTCCCCATATACATCCTCCCTTGAGAAAACAAGGTAAACTCCAAAAAGCCCTATTTCTTCCATAGCCTCGGCCTAAGGGGGTTTGTGTAGCTAGGGAGAGTTTTAAATTTTTCTAAACCCATTTTTGAGTCATATATGATGAATGAATATAAGGGAAGCCTTCAGAGAAATTTAGAAATCATAGAAACTGAGTTAGTTTATGTTCTATAATGAGACCTAAAGAAACAACATGTAGTTAGGCTCTTGGTTTTGATTGTGTGATGACTCCAAGAGGCTTAAAAGGAGTTAAGAATCATATTTGAAAGGAAAGAATGGAACTTAGAATTTAATTGAGGGATATTGCTTCTTTAGGTACAATTATGGAACCATAATGAGATTATAAGCTAACCTAGTGTCTAAGCAAATTGTATAGCTTTAGAAATGAGTTCATGAACCTAATTGCCTTCCATAAATTGTGTTTAGGCCAAGAGAAAACTTCCCCACACTTTTGTGTTTCTGTAGCTGAAAAGGGGAGCTTGGATTCAACGGAAAAAGTGTGTAATTATGTATAAGGTAGCTCTATCCACCTTCTCTTATGCATGATGTGTGCTTTGCTTATCTTGAATGTATGTATGTGTATTTTTAAGCCATGAAAAGTGTTCTAGCGTGAATTTAATTCCATGGTGCCATGATGTTACAATATGCTCTTATATGATGTTTTTGATATGTGCTTGGGTTTGCTTGAGTGTGGTGATGCCAAGAACCCTTAGCTATGGTGAGGATGAGCCAACAACCCTTGAGATTTGTTAAGACAAAGAAAAGAGTCTCCCAAAAGCAAGATGGGCTCCCAAGAGTATAGTTGAGTCAAAAAATCTCTTAAAGAATGGGTGAGGCAAGTCCAATATCCAAGAGGAAATTAGGTGATGCCAATCTACTTGCTTGGCAAGCCTTTGTATGCTATGTATGACATTCTCAAATGATGAAAATGCTCCTTGAATGTTTGCACATGTCAACATGACGATACATGCAATTATGAGACTTGTTTGCATCCATTATGTATGATTGAATGGGAGATGAGCTGTTGGGATTCTTTGAATCTCATTCCCTCCTCTCCAATGACCTAACATGCTAGGTGGACTAAGTGGACAAGGTAATGGAAGCCAACCACCTTGAAGAAAAGATATTGACACCAATATGTATGGTTTTTACTCTTTGAAGCCATAATGATGCCTAATGATGTAAATTATTGTTGTAAATGGTCTATGGCCTTTGGAACATATGTAATTATAATAATATGTTATGTTTAAATGGGAGAATGTATTATGTGACCACTAGTATGCAAATTGAGTATGTATGGGTAATGTAGCTTCTTGAATTAGTTTATAGAATTATGCATATGTGTGGATGAGATGGCCAAAATGAGATGCATGAGGGTTGGAACCATTTGGGCAGCTCACATAAGTCCTAATTATGCTTTTGGACTTGCCCAAAAGGTGTTGAACCCCAAGAAGCTTCATTTGGACATTTTGGTATCTCATATAGAGCCAAAATTGACCATAATAGAACCCTATGTCACTTTTTATCCAAATGACCTTTTCTTGATCTGAGATTTTCCATGCAATTAGATCTTGTTGAAAGCTTTTTGGGAAGCTAAAGAACAGATTTTTTGAGGTCTACAGAATATTTGATGAATTTTCAAAGTTGTCAAATTTTCTAGTTTTGGTCATGTCACTGTTCTTATTGGTCTGAAAATGAAATCTATCAAACAGAGCTCAAATGATGTCTAATTGAAACAAAATTTTATACAAAACAACAAGACAATCCCAGTGACCTGTGCCAACTAGAAGCACCTCATTTGGATGTGTATAGAGGGAAATATGAATTTTTAAAGATTCTGTCTAGTATCAGAAACTCTAGCTGACTTCAGGTATTGTTTGATTGATTTTCAATGCCTAGACGGGCCTGAACTGGTCTGGCATTATTTTTTCTTCTAGCTAACATCCATAGCTTTCGATATTGGTATCATTTGTATGGATTAGAATTTTTTGAAATTAATTGGACATTTTCAAATTTTGCTGCAGAAATATGTGATAGCACTAGTGGATAGCCTGACCTCTGGACCATTTTGCATGTCAAACATCCTGTGTGTTTGATGTTATGGTTTGGACATATTTTTAGCATGAATTAGACATTTGTAGATTTCTAGAATGGCCAAGAATGCATGATTTTGATTTTTCTACATTTAGTTATGATTTTTAAAAGTTGTTACAGAAATGAGGACAAAGCTAGCCGAACTTATATATGTATACCTCATGCATGCTTTCGAGTTCCTTGAGATGTAGGCCACACTTTATGATGAAAATGAGTTTTATTCATGTAATTAAATATAAGATTGTGATGTATGAGCTCATGTGGTCCATGTGACACCGAATGGAATGTTTATATACGACGCAACGCGAAAATAATTAATATTTTATTGCCTTTTTCATTAGAAACTTATATGATTCATGAAATTGAGTCAATTAAAGGCATGAGATAAGCTAAAAATTATGGTGTTACAAAAAGTATGGAAATTCATGAATTTTCTTAATTTCTTTTTAGTAAACTTCTCTTCTTTCTTCTCATCATCCTTCCCATGGATTTATTGAAGCTTTTGGTTCTGTTTTGAGCGTAAACCAGAGGGGAGGAGTTTGAGTTGGAGGAAGAGAGCTAAAGGGAAAGGAAAATCTCTTGAGAAAAGCTTAAATTCAAGGTAAAACCATTAGCCTCCATACTTCTTCCTTCTTGTTCATGTATGGGTGAGTTTCGGCCTTCATAGGAGTAGACATGAGAGAGTTGTTTTTAGGCAGAACCCAGAGTGAATCATATGAATTTGAGTGTAGGAGCAAAGAATATGCAAAGGAAACAAAGAAAGAACCATGAAATTGTAAGATAGAAAAGATAGGGTTTTAGTTGCACTTTGGTTTGTAAGATGAGTTCTAGCCATAAATTAAGATGTTTAAGAGTTCATATGAGTTCCTAAGACATCAAAGAAGCCTCTCACATGCTTCTCCCATCAAAGAAATCAAAACAACTCCATTGGTGTTCCAAGGAAGTATAGCCTCGGCCAAGGAGTGTTCATGCACCTAGGGAGTGTTTTAAATTTTTTCAAGCTTGGTTTTGTATCATATATGATATTAGAGTGTGAGAGGAAGCCTTGGAAAAAATTTAGAAAGCTTAGAAAGTGTAATGGAGGTATAGGATCTATATTGTAGCATAATGAAGAAACACCTAGCTAGGCTCCTTAAAATGAATGTGTGATGGCTCCAAGGAGTTTAAATGGAGTCAAGAGTTATAGATTAAGGGAGACATTGGAGCCAAGGTCATGTTTGCCCAAGGTTGCTTCATTAGGTACCTTATGGAACCATAATTGAACGTAAGAAGCAATCTGGCTTTTCAAGTGCATCTGTAGCTTTAGAAATTGTTCTAAGAGTGTAATTAGCTTCCATGTAATGTGTTTAGGCCAAAGAAATCAAGTCTCACATCTGTGTGAGTGTGTGGCTGAGGGAGAGGAAGCATTTTCAAGGGTTAAAGTGTGCATTTTCCATCAAGGTAGCTCTCTCTTCTTTCTCTTATACATGATTGGGTGTTTCTTAAATGTATGTGTGTATCTTTAAGCCATAAAAGATGTTTCTAACATGTATCTATATGTATGGTACCATGATGCTTTGTTGTGCATTTGAATGATGTTTTATGAACGTGTTTTGGTTTGCTTAAATGTGATGAAGCCAAAAGTTCCTTAGTTAGGATGAGGATGAGCCAAAAGTCACCAAGCATGGTTGAGACAAAGCCAAAAGTCTTTAAAGAGTGAGGTTTAATCAAATTTCCCTTAAGAGAGTGGGTGAGGCAAGTACAAAATTGCAAAGAGAATGGGTAAGGCTAAACTATTTCCTTGGCAAGCCTATGTACGTTTTATGTGACTTCTTGAATGCGAGAAATGTTCCATGTATGATTATGCATTCCATGATATCTATGCATGAATTTTTATACTTGAATTTGCATGCTTTTTGTATGGTTGAAAGGTAGAAGAGCTATTGGGATTCCTAGAATCTCATTTCTTCCTTCCCATTGCCTAACATGTCTAGGTGGACCAAGTGAATAAAGGAATGGAAGCCACCAAGCTTGAAGAAGAAACATTGAAAAAGAAATGTGCTATTTGTAATCTAATGATGTATATGATATATAACCCTTTGAACATGTATGAATATATGGATACTTGGTGTATATATGAGAATTGATGTCATTTGAATGATATAGCAAATTTTTGACATTGAATGGCAAGGTAAAGCTTGTATGTTTTTGTGTATACCTCAGAGTGGAAGAGTGAGTTTGTGAGATCTGGGTTTATAGACCTTTAAGACATGTTTATGTTTAATAGACCATTTTGATGCTTCCCTTACGTGCTCAAGTGGCCATGAAAGTCTTGGAAGCTAATTTGGACCATTTGAGACCCTTAAGAAGCACAAAAGTGACTATTTTGCAACCCTATGTCAAGGTCTGACCAAATGAACGAATTTCCTTATGAAATTTGGCATGCATGTAGATCTCATCTAGAGATGTTTAGGAAGCTAGGGACTAGGTTATTTAGAGCTCTGTGGAATTAATTATGAATTTTCAAATTTGAAAAATTTATACTATTCAGATATCATTACTATTCATATGGTCAATTTCTTCTTTATGTCATTTGGGAATCAAATGGTGTCCAATGCTTATACAAGTTTTTAAACATAAACTAGATATGATAAGCTTTCTATATCCACTGATATCATCCCAACTGGATGTTTGAACAGAGAGATATGAATTTTTGAAGTTTAGTGTTAGTATTAGTAATGCTAGCTGCATTTATGTACTATTCCATCCATTTCTAGTAATTAGAAGCTTCTGTTTTAGTTTGGACTTATTTTTATCATAAATTAGACATCTGTAGCTTTCCATAATGGTATAGTGTGAATGATTTCAATTTTTTTAGATTTAGTTATGATTTTTTGAAGTTGGTACCAGAAATCTGGCAACTGAACCCGAGGCAACCTTGTATTATTTTGTGTATGCATGCTATGAGCTCTAAATTTTGGCAACATTTTGAGATGGTTTTGAGTTGTATACATGTAATTAAATAGGAGAATGATATGGATAAGTTCATATGGTCTATGAGATATAAAATGAAATTTTTATTCGCTACGCAATGCAAAGTATTCTATTATTTTATTTGAAAATTTCTTGGAAAACTTGTGATACTAAGGGAAGGAAACTAAGATATGAATATGGAAGGCTAGATAAATATGGTGTTATAGTACATAATGCCAACAAACAGGTAATATTTCTCATAAGAATGAGATGTTTCAGCAACCATTGTTGTTCTGTGAGATATTTGATGTTTGGGGTATTGATTTCATGGAACTATTTCTTGTTTCTTTTGGTTTCATATATATTCTTTTAGTTGTTGATTATGTTTCAAAGTGGGTGAAAGCAAAAGCCACCAAGACTGATGACTCTTTTGTGGTTGTGGACTTTGTTAAATTTCACATTTTTTGCAAGTTTAGAATACCCAAAGCAATCATCAATGACCAAGGCTCCCACTTTTGTAACAAAAACATGCAAGCCCTCTTTCACAAGTATGGTGTGATGCATAAACTAGCCACCCCCTATCATCCATAAAAAAACAGTCAACCTGAGGTTTCAAATGGAGAAATAAAACAAATTCTGGAGAAAACACTGCAATCTAATCGAAATTATTAGAGTAAAAGATTGGAGGATACATTATGGGCTTATCGTACTACCTACAAAACTCCTATAGGCATGTCACCCTATAGGTTAGTTTTTGGTAAAGCATGTCACTTGCCAATTGAGGTTGGGCATACTATAAAACCATATTTATCTAGCCTTTCTTATTCATATCTTAGCTTCCTTCCCTTGGCATAGCAATTCTCAAAGGAAAAATTCAATTAAAATAATGGAATATTTTGCATTGCGTAGTACTTAAATTTTTGTTTCGCATTCCGTGGACCATATTAACTCACCCATATCATCCTTCAATTAAAATACATTCATACAACTCAAAACCATTACCAAATGTTCCATAAAACCCGAGTTTGGAGCTTACATACATAAAATCATCAAATCAGTCTCGGGTTCTGTTGCTAGATTTCTGGTGGCAATTTTGGAAATTCATAACAAATTCTAAAAAAATTGAAATCGAACACACTATACTATTATAGATAGATACAAATGTTAACTTTGGCTAAAAATAAGTCTAGACCAAAATAAAAACATTTAGCCACTAAAAATTAATAGAATAGTACTAAAGGTATTGCTATATTACTAGTACTAACTCCAAATTTCAAAAATTTATATCTCTCTGCTCATACCTCCAAATAAGATGATCTTGGTGGCCATGGAAAGCTTATTATGTCTAGTTTACATTTATAAAATTTTATGAGCATTGCATACCATTTGGCCCTCAAATAACACATGAAAAGAAACTGATCATATGAATAGTAACCATATTAGTTCAACAACTTTTTGGCAACTTTGAAAATTCATAATTAATTCTTTAGAGCTCCAAATAATCTGATATTTGGCTTCCCAAAAAGCTCTAGGTGAGATCTATATGTGTGCCAAATTTTATAGGAAATTCATCCATTTGGTCAGTTTGTAACATAAGGTTGCAAAATGGCATTTTTATGCTTCTTTAAGGGTCAAGAATGGTTCGATTTGGCTTCTAGTTTTTATAGGACTACTTGAGCACATGGACAAGCATAAAAATAGCCTATTAAACATATCCCAAGGGTTGAAAAACCCAAACCTCACAAATTCACTCTCCCGCTTGATGATATATACAAGGAACATACATTCATCATTTTGCATTTCCATGTCAAAAGCATACACTATCATTCATATGGATCCAATTCTCATACATACACTATATATCCATACATTTACAAGTGTTCAAGGGCTTATACATCATATACATTGGGTTACATCTTTTGACAACAAGCTAGTTACAAAACAACTACTTAACAAATTCCTTGTCAATCTCCTTGCCTTTAAGTATGGTGGTTCCCATTTCTTAGCTCACGTGGTCCACCTAGACATGTTAGACAATGAGGAGGGAAGAGTGGGATTCTAGGAACCCCAATAGCCCTTCTCCCTTTCAAACACACATAATGGATACAATTTCAAGTCTAAAATTGCATGCATGGCTATCTTGAAATTCATAAACATACATAGAACATTTCCTTCATTCAAGAAATCACATAAAACATACATAGGTTTGCCAAGACAATGGTTTAGTCTCACCCATTCTCTTTGAGACTTTTAGACTTGCTTCACCTATTTTCAAGGGGCTTTTAACTAAGCCTCACTCTTCTAGAGACTTTTGACTTTGTCTCACCCATTCATAAGGACTTTTGGCCTATCTTCACCCTAGCTAAAGGACTTTTGGCTTCACCAAGCTCATACAAGCCAAAACATGTTCATAAAGCATCTTTCAACACATAAACAAAGCATCATGGTACCATGGCATATACATATATGCTAGAAATATTTTTCATTGCTTAAACATATACACACACATTCAAAGACAAGAAAACACCCAACATACATGAGAGAAAGAAGAGAAAGCTACCTTTTATACAAGAACACACTTTTTTCTTTGGAATTTCTTCCTCTCCCTTGGCCAAACACCCACAAGGAGGTGGAGCTTGATTCCTTTGGCCTAAATACATCAAATGGGATCCAATTACACTCTTGGAACATTCACTAAAGCCATACACATCCTAGAAGAACTTAGTTGTTCATAATGTTCAATTATAGTTCCATAAGGCACCTAAAGAAGTAACTTTGGGAATTCATGATCTTGGCTCCATTCTATCTTTCCATTTATGGTTCTTGACTCCCATTTAGAATCCTTGGAGCTATCACACAATTAATTTGAGGAGCTTAGCTATATGTTGCTTCCTTAAGTTACAATATGAAACCTATAGCTCTCTCTCATTATCCATGACTTTTAAAATTTTCTAAGGCTTTCTCTCATACTCTACCATCATATATGATGCAAAGCTAGGCTTAGAAGAAATTAAAATACTCCCTAGGTACTCTTTCTAGCTTAGGTCAAGACATGCACCCTATAGGAAGCCCATGTAGTTTTCTTTGTTTCTTGGATGGGAGGTGCATATGGGAGACTTCTTAGGGGTCTTAGGAACTCATATAAACACTCACATTAGCTTAGGAACTCTTGGATAAAATCTAATTTTAGGTTATGTTCACAAACCCCTAGCTTTTCTATCTTGCAAATTCATGGTTGCCCTTTTGTTCTCTTTGCACATTCTTGCTTCCTACTCCCTAATTCTTAGGATTCACTCTTGGTTTGGTTCAAAACTCATTCCCTCTTGGCTGTCCACATAGTGGTCAAACCACACCCAAAGGAAAGCAAGGAGAAGTAAGCATAGAAACAAGTAGGTTACCTTGGTTTTCTAACTTTCCTTGGATGATCTTTCTTTTGCTTAGGTTCTCCTCTTCAAATTTGAAATTCCCCCCTCTGGTTTGAGCTTAAAACAAAACAAAATACTTCGATATAACTATGGAAAGAAGGAGAAGAATAAGTTTACTAAAGGGTCTTACCTAGGAATTCTATGAAATTCATACCATTTGCTTGTGTTTTCTTCTCCCTTTTTCCCTTTTATTGCGTGCCTCTCTCCCTTGGTCTCACTCTCTATTTTAGGTAGCAAGAAGGTTGGTCAAATGAGGAGAAGAGTGGGGCATGAGTTATAAAGCTGAGGAAATAAAAATTGTTCCAATAAAATTCTCATTACGTCCCATTTTTTGGCATTTTCCTTTTAGGCTTGTTTTAGCTCTTTTTTTAGAACCATCTTTTCCATCAAAAAATTTAGGTTCTCAATATTATAAAATGCTTTTGGAATCACTCAATTTGGAGCTAAAACCTTCCTGAATGAAAGGGTCAAAGTTTGAGTCAACCATCATTAGAAAACATACACCGGAGGGGTTTTAACTATCATGGGGCTTACCATGGTTTTCAGAGCCTCTGATAACCTGGGAAGCTCAAATTTTTCATTTAAAAAGCCCTCCTGTGAGTATTCTAAAAATTACCTGAAATTACAAAATTGTCACTCCATTTCACAACTATTTTGTTAAATTCTGTTTGGTCATTATGGCTCCAGTTTTAAGGTACCTTTAGCCTCCTATTTTCATTATTTGATGTGTAGATTATTATTCTAATTTTTCTGGACCTTAACTCTTTCATTTCAGAGGACTTGCTTTTAATACTTATTCGTTTTCATTGTTTTTATGAACCCAGACATTACACATAGAGCCTATTGGGCAATAAAGAAGTGTAATATGGATATATCTCAAGTCAATTCTCGTAGAAGATTGCAACTTCAAGAACTTTAAGAGACTCTATTGGAAGTTTACAAAAACTCTAGAATTTATAAGGAGAAAACCAAAGTCATGCATGACAAGATGATTGAAAAGAAAAAAAGAGAACTTCATGTTAATGAAAGAATCCTCCTCTACAATTCTCACCTAAAGCTGATGCCTGATAAGTTACATTTTAGATGGATTACTCCATTTGTAGTTAGTCATATTTTTCCTTATGGTGTAGTTGAGATTATGAATGAGTCAACCAACAAGTGCTTCACGATGAATGTGCAAAGGCTTAAGCATTTTTATGAGGGATTTCAAGAGCAGACAGTAGAGAGTTACATCGTTATAATGCTCTATATACTTAAATCACTCAGTTGTATTTCTTTCCCCTTATTTTCCTTTCTTGTCTTCTCTTTAATTGGTGAATTAGATTGTTGTTACATTGAGGACAATGTAAATATTAAGTGTGGTAGGGAGAAATCATTCATTTTGGTCTCTTTTTGGTTTCCTTTTATATTTCCACTATTTTCTTATTTTTCTTGCAATATTTAAGTTTCTTTAATTAAAAAAAATTGAAGCAATTTAAGTTTGGAAGTATTTCAACATGATTAGGAATCAATCTTGTTTTCTAGAATTCAAGTAAACTGGCAATGAATTTGATTTTAATGGATTGCATGTGATAGTTTTTAAATCCATAAGGATTTTTGGCCTTCTATTGTTTCTTTCTTATGAGAGCATTCGTCTATCATGATTTTCACTCTAGAATTTGTTTTGATTCTTAATTGAAACAACATTTGGACAAGCATTCATAAAGATGATTTAGACATTGTCTTTTTTTTCTTTTATTGTAGATAAAGCCAAAATTTCCTTATTTTGGATACTTTTGATTATTAAGAGCATTATATCTTCATAAGGTGGATAGATGTGCATTGCAAATTTGCATCAATTTTGAGCTCATTAATTTGTTTTCTCTAAAGATATGTAAAAAAAAAAAAGCAAAAACAAAAATAAAAGCCAAAAAAAAGAAGAAAAAGGGGATGATGAAAATAAGAAAAGAAAATTACTTTTGATTTTCGTTGAGCATGTATTGGTTTATGGTAAATAAGACCTTGATATGGACATTTATTCCATTCTACGTCCTTTTTTATTGCTCTTAATGATTTTAAGTGTTC
Organism: Erythrophleum ivorense; assembly: GCA_026724425.1. Taxonomy (NCBI): domain Eukaryota; kingdom Viridiplantae; phylum Streptophyta; class Magnoliopsida; order Fabales; family Fabaceae; genus Erythrophleum; species Erythrophleum ivorense. Next base: position 67,650 of record JAIUCV010001225.1, read on the forward strand.
ACTTTGTGTCTCTTGTTATGTCCTTAGTTCTTTTATTTACCATTTGTTTCATACCTTAGCCCCATTACAATCTTGAATAAAAGTCCTTTTGATTTATGTATTGCTTGTGACTTACTTAGTGGAGATTGAGAAGATATACAAGCCTATGGTAGTCATGTTGTGAAAGATTGAATTTGAGAGGAACGCTTAACCTAAATACTTAAGAGGATTTAGAGTAAACACATAACCAGTGAGGAGCTACCATTTTGATTCATTTTTTTTCAATTGGAATTGCAATGCTACTTGTTTTTCTTCGATTAGTAAGAAAGATTGCCTTTAACTTTAACTATTGGATATCTAAAAAGCTTGAATTGTGTTAGCCTTGGTAGTTTTGCATTTTGGTTTTGTTTTTTGTGTGTGTTTTTCCCAAGAATGCAAAAGCCTAAGTGTGGGGGAATTTGATATTTCGACATTATTATATTTTACATTCCTCATATTTAGTCTTATTAATAATTCATAGAGGGTAATTTGATAATTTTGGGTTTATTTTATATTAAGTATGCTAAATTTATATCAATGGATTTTTAATGCATTTTTATTATATTTAATCAATAGAGGCCCAATTATTTTTTAATTGTATTTTGCAGGATAGAAGATTCCTAAAAAGATTAGGATAGAAGACTCTAAAAAAGATTTAGATATTATCTTATTGTTACTTCTAGAATGGTATTAGATTTCTCGAGGAAGACGTCCATGTCATCTATTTAAGGAGAAGAAGACGTCACCATAGAATACATTCTATCTTCTCTATTTATCATTTTTGTTTTCATCTTTTCATGACTTTTTAATTTTTCTTGGTGATCAATCTAGAGTTTGAACCTGATAGGGAACTTGAGTCTATGTTTGTATAGAACTCTGATTTATATTTTGATCTCAAAAGTATTTCATTTTTATTCTCATTGTTTTCATATAATTATTATCATTCTGGTTAGATGATTTTTGTTGCAGGAATTCTGATTCATTTGATCTATATGAGAATGCAATTTGATTCAATCGGTTGATTAATCAATTAAATTCATTATGAACCACATTAGGATTCTACATGAGTCTCTAGTTAAGTCTGAAACAATTTTGGTTTTGTGTTGTTGGTAGAAGTGCAGTTGCATTCTGATTAGCAATACAAATCAATTAAAATGCTGAACTATAGTTTAAGAATATTAATAAAAAATAACTAGAGGATGAAAATCAAACCAAAGGTATTTTTAGATAACAAGGATAAGGAAATACCAAGGGAAGAATTCTAGATTGGTTTTGCATCATTCTGATTGAGTTTCATTTTTGTTAATTAATTTTCTATTCGATTTAATTAGTGTAATTTTATATTTAAACCCTTTATCATCACAATTTCAATTGTGTCATTCCTAAACTAATTGATTTGATTAATAGCTCTATGGGAAATGACCTGGTGGGCATTATACTACAAACAAGAGAAATTTCACTAATCTTGATCAGTGCGACAACTCTGAGTGAACAATATTTTCCTTACCAGTAAGGTAAGGCTTTGAGGTCATATAAAAAATCTCCCAATTTTTGTAATTAGTTTGAATCTTATATAGGTTAGTGTCATTGTAAAGTCCCACATCGTTTAGGAAGGTCTTGGGGCTAGGGCATATAAGTGGGGGCAAAGCTCCCCCTTCCAATGCATGCTTTTCCTGAGCGAAGGATGGGTAACCAAGCCCTCGAAGCTCGGAAGGGACAAAAAGCTCGGTAGCAGGAAATCGATCGAGTAACAATACGTTGGGAGCTCTGTGTGACCTAGTATCAGAGCAGTCCTAACCTATGTGCAACCCGAGGACGGGTTGGCCCCAAGGGGGTGGATTGTAAAGTCCCACATCGGTTAGGAAGGTTCTGGGGCTAGTGCATATAAGTGGGGGCAAAGCTCCCCCTTCCAACGCGTGCTTTTCCTGAGCGAAGGATAGGTAACCAAGCCCTCGAAGCTCGGAAGGGACAAAAAGCTCGGTAGCGGGAAACCGACCGAGTAACAATACGTTGGGAGATCTGTGTGACCACAAATGTAACACCATCATTTCTAGCTCATACCCATCATGCCTTACTTGCTCATTTGAGGTATAGGAAGAAGAAGGAGAGATCTTCTTCATTGGATTCATACATTTACTTAACATTGTGGCATGGTCAAAATTGCATTTCAGTGTCACATGGATCGAGTGAGCTCATTCTATACATCCTCGTGTTTAATTGCACCATTACAACTCATTTCAATTCCAAAAACATGCTTTAGACCCATGGAAAGCAAAAAGGGATATGGGACATGAATATTCAATTTCGGCCATACTTGGCCTCATTTCTGGGAAAAGTTTGGAAATTCATAACTAAATATACAAAAATTGAAAACATATGATCTTAGTCATTCTCGAAAGCTTAGGATGTCTACTTCATACTAAAAATATGTGGAAGCCTTAAAATCTCACACACAAAGCGTTTGATATCCAAAATCATCTGAAGGTCGGAGGGGGCTCTGCTACTATCACAGTTTACTGATATGAACTTTAAAAATGTATAACTAATTCCAAAAAAATCCAATGCATGCAAATGATACCTATATGGAAAGATGTTAATGTTAAATAGAGAGGAAAAATGCCTCCAGATCAGTTCATCAATCCAAACTCCCAAAAATCGATGGAACAGTACCTCGGGTCAGGCAAGATGACTGATACTGGGCAAGAACTTCGAAATTGCATATCTTCCTCTCTAGACCTCCAAATGAGGTGCTTCTAGTTTCTATAAGTCACGTGACTATCTAGTTTCTGCTTATAAAATTTCATAGCCATTGGATCACGTTTGCCCCTCGGATGACACAATTCCACAACTGACCAAATGAACAGTGTTTATGAAAATCTGAATTTCTGATACCAACTTTGAAAAATCATAGAAAATTCTATAGACCTCCAAATGACCTGATCTTTAGCTTCCCAAAAAGCTCTAAACAAGATCTAGTCACATGGCAAATTTTAAGGTAAGAAGAGGTCGTTTGGTCAGAATTGGACATCATGAGGCAAAGTGACCATTTTCTCTTACTAAAGAGGGCTCCAAGGGTTCAATTTGGCTTCTTCTACTTCTAAAGCTCTATGAGCACGTGGGAAAGCATCAACATAGGTCATTAAACATGGCTCAAATGTCTAACAACCCAGATTTGCAAAACTCACTCTCCCACACTAACACATACACCCATGTGGGCAATACTAAGATCTTGCCATTCATTCCAAAACTTGCTACATCATGCACTATAAGTTCAATTCTCATATATATACATTAAGTACATCCATTTAAAAGGGCTACATCATGTACATCATTAAATTATATCCCTTAATATAACTATAAAATGGTGACAACATGACTCTTTACAATTTCTTCACCGAAATCCCTAGCTTCAAGCTTGGTGGCTCCCATCTCTTGTCTAACTTGGTCCACCTAGCATGTTTGGATGGTGGAGAGGGGGAGTGAGATTCAAGAATCTCAATAACTCATCTCTCATTCAAAGCTAGAAGGCACTCTTGCTATAGCTAGATCATTTCTCGCTATAGCGAACAGGTACATTCGCTATAGCTAGGCTGTAGCTAGCAGACTTAGAAAATTTTCAGCCCTTCAAAAATTTTCAACTTTTCTTTTCTTTTCTTCTTCTTTCTTTTTTTTTTTTCTGGTTGTTACAATGTCATTGTATTAGCATCCTTTTATTTAGCTTTTGCATTTAAATTAATTACACTGCTTACATTTTCCATACTTGTTCTGTAATATCCGTTTATTTTAAAATGCCCTAAACTAAGGAAATTACTAAAGGATGTCCTCTAAATAGAAATATTTGAGACCAAATAAAATTAGGACAATAATATAAAAGATTGAAAATAAGGATACAAGGCTTAAGATACCCAAAAACTAGTGCCGAAACAGCTAAATAAAATCAGACAAAAACTAGTGACGTTTTTTTAATTTTAGACACTTTTTAAAAAACTCAAATGAGGTATTTTTAAATGAAAAAATTAAATTTTCTGCGGATTCTCAAAGGCCCTAAAAACCATAAAAACCCCTAGAATGATTAAAAACTCTCCTTTGTTCTCCTATGGTTTTGGTGATTGGATTGGGATTGTTTTATGGTCAGTTCAGCAAGAAGAAGGGAGAGTTTGAAGAAGAGAATAGAAGCATTAGAAAGTCTCTTGGAAAGGCATCAAAACAAGGTAACTTTCATGGTTCTTCTTGCATTTCTTTATTGGTTTTTCATGGGGTAGGTTTGGCAAGACCTAGCCCATCCTGTAGGAGATAAATTCTAACCAAATTGAGGTAGGATTAAGGGTTCTAAAGTGTGAGGATTAAAAAGATACAATTTGTATTAAAAGAGAAGCATTAGAAAACAAGTTATGCTACCTAGGGATTTTGTTACACCTATCCATTTTTAAAGCTTTATGAGGGTATTTTAGCTTATGTAAGAGTATGTATGAAATCCTAAGACATCTAGGAAGCTTCACAAGTACCAAATCCCTAAAGAAAAGCAAGTAAACCCCATGGGTGCATAAATCACTCTATGTCTTGGCAAAAAAGAGTCTAGGCACCTAGGGAGAGTTTTAATTAATTCTAAGGGTAGACATGCCTAGATATGATTAATAGACACCAAGGGAAGCATTGGTTTGAATCTAGAAACCATGGTTTGTGAGATGAAAGTTTAGGCACCTTTATGGACATAAAGAAGCAACCTAGTATTTGGCTCCTTGAATTGAACTTATGGTGACTCTAATGAGTCTAAATGGAGTCAAGATATTTAGATTGAATAAGAAATCATAGCCAAGATCACAAATTCTAGGGGTTGCTTCCTTATGCCCTTTTATAGAACCATATTGGTAGCATTAGACAAATTAAGCATGCATAGAGTTTGTGTGAAGATAGAACTTACTCCAATGATATAATTATGACTCATTTGATGTGTCTAGGCTAAGAGAATCAAGACCCACTTAGTTGCATGTGTGTGGTCGAAAAGGGGAAAAAGTAACCAAAGAGAAAAGTTTGTATTTTTGTTTCAAGATAGCTCTCTAACCTTTCTTGCATGCATTTTCTAGATGTTTGCTTATCATTGGATGCTTGTGGATATGCTTGAACTATGAGAAATATTGTTAGCTATTGATTACATAATATGGTACATTATACTTCTTGAAATGTGATTTTGAATGCAAAATGGCTTGAATGGATATAGTTATACCAAAAGTCCCTAAGAATGGGTGAGACATAGTCAAAAGTCTTAAGAAGAGTGAGGCTAAGTCAAAAGTCCTTTGAAAATAGGTGAGGCAAATCCAAAAGTCCCAAAGAAATTGGGTGAGACTAGACCAACACCCTTTAGAGCCTATGTTTGATATGTATGAGTTCATATGATAAGAAAATTGATCTATGTATGTTCATGAGAAGTTATGACATGCATACATTCTTTGACATGTAAATGCATCATATAGGTATGTTTAAAAGGATAAAGAGTTGTTGGAATTCTTAGAATCTCACTCTTCCCCCACATATATCTAACCATGCCTAGGTGAGCCAAGTGAACCAAGGAATAGAGGCTAAGTACCTTAAAGCATGAACTCTTGACAATAGAATAGGAAAATTAATCATTTTGATGTCAAAGTTTGTAACCAAAAGATATTTATGAGATGTAAATTATAACACCATATTTGATTAGCTCATCTTATCTCATCAGATATTTGCATTCCTTTGATATAGCAAGGTTCCAAGAAAAATTTCATTAAAATATTACATTATTTTTGCGTTATGTAGCGGATAAATTTTTTATTTCATGTCCCATGGGCCATATGAACTCATCCACTCATTCTTCTATTTAAATACATGTATACAACTCAAAACCATCTCAAAATTTTTCCAAATGCTCAAGCTCATAGCATATATACACAAAATAATACAAGTTCATTTCAGGTCTAGCTTGATAGATTTCTAGTGCTATTTTGGAAAATCATAACTAAATCTAAAAAATTCAAAATCAAGCAAGCCATAGCTTTTTGGAAATTGCTAGATGTTAAATTTATCCTAAAAATAATCTCAAACCATGAAAACATCATTTGGACCATGTTTGATAATAGAAAAGTAACATAGATCAGACAACTCGATGTTTCTGATATAGCTTACTGATGTAAAATTCAAAAATGCATAACTAATTCCAAAAAAATCCAATTCAAGCAACCTATACCAATTTGGAAATCTGAAGGTGTTAAATTTAAGGGAAAAATACTCCTAGACCAAGCTAGACATGTTTAGCTACTAAAAATAGATGGAATAGCACATGGACTTGGCTGGCCCTACTACTACTGACATAGAATTTCAAAAATTCATACTTCTTTACTCAGACCTCCAAAGGAGGTGCTTCTAGTTCGTATAGTTCACTGTGAATATTTAGTTTCTTTCTGTAAAATTTCATAGCCATTGGACATCATTTATCCCATGAATGATAGAGATGAAATTTCTGACCATATGCACAGTACTACTGTCAAAATTGTAAAGTTTGGCCAACTTTGAAAATTCACCAAATATTCTCTAGAGCTCCAAATAATATGCACTTTATCTTTTCAAAAATATCTAGACAAGACCTATATGCATGCCAAATTTTATAAGAAAATTCATTTATTTGGTCAAATCTTGACATAGGGTTGTAAATTGGTCACTTTTATACTTCTTATAGGTAAATGGTCCATTTTTACTTCAAGCTTTTCTAGAGCCTCTTGAGCACGTGGGAAAGTATCAAAATAACTTATTAAACATGTCTCAAAGGTCCACAAACCCAGATCTTACAATTTCACTCTCCCACTCCAAGGTATACATAAAAGCATATATGAGTCATTCTTGCCATACAATGTCAAAACCATGCAACATCATATGTCTACTTCCAATTCTCATATATACTATACATATTCATGTAATTACACATGTTCAAGAGTTTATACATCATATACACCATGGAGATAAATTGTTTGACAACAATATGGCTATAATACAAGCATTTTTCAACTTCTCTATCAATCTCCTTGTTTTCAAATGTGTTGGCTCCTATTTCCTTGCTCTTTTGATCCACTTAGACATATTAGGTAATAGGGAGGAAGGATTGAGATTCTAATAATCCCAATCGATCTTCTCCATTTCGAGTATAAATAAAGGATGCAAATTCAAGTCTAAAATGCATGCATGAATATCACGGAACGTGTAACATCCGGTCCCTCCGTAAACGTGAGAAACGCGATGTTCGATTTCTCCGTAAACGTCAGAAATGAGCCAAATATAAAAGGAAGTCCTCGAAATAGAAGGAACTGGGGCCAAATAAAATTATAATAAAATTCTAAATATTAGAAAATGAGGAATTAAGATTTAAGATGCTTAAAAACTAGAGCCAAAAGAGCTCAGAAAATTTGTCGAAGAAAGTAGGGGCATTTTTGTAATTTTTAGAAAATTTTGAAATCTCATAGGAGGGCTTTTTAAATGGAAAATTTGAGCTTTCCGGGGTTCTTAGAGGCCCTGAATACCATGGAAATCCCTAGAACAGTTGAAACCCCTCCGGTAAGCGATTTTGGCCATCAGTTGATCGAAACTTTGACCAAACGGTTCGGAATGGTTTTAGATCCTTTTTGAGTGATTCCAAAGGCAATTCTTATGATTAAGAGCCTAAGAAATATGATGGAAAAGATAGATTTTAAAAAGGAGTTGAAATGAGCCCAAACGAACAAAACTACGAAGAGGGACTAAATTACAAATTCTGAAAGTTGCTTAAATGAATCCCTAGCTTATAAAAAACGTCCCTCCTCTACTCAGATCACCTCACCCACTCTCTCACACGTTAAAATAGAATTAAGAAGGGCTAAGAGTGGTGCACAAAAGGGGAGACCAAGGAAGGAAGAAGAAGCCTTGAATAGGTATGAAAGGGTGTGTTTTCTTCCGTTTGTCTTTACAATAAATATTCCCCTCCTTCTCCTCCATATTTCCATGGGTTCAGAATGTATTTTGATGCTATTTTGGTTCTGGTCCAGCAAGGAGAAGTTAGGATTGGAGGGAAGGCTTGGGTGCAAGAGGAAGCTACTTGGAAGAGCAAGAATTTAAGGTAGGTTCCCATTCCTTTCCATGGCTTTTCTTGCACTTCTTGCTTGTTCTCCTCCATATGAATTTCGTGCAACCTAGAGCCCATCCAAAGGGAGTTGAATTTTGATGATATCAAGAGAATAACAAGTGATTTAGAGTGTGGGAATTTAGAATAGACAAGTGGAAACAAAAAGGGAGCCTTAAAATTCAAGTTGGCACAACTTGGGGTTTTGAAATAAGTGATGAGATGAGACAATGGCTTCCATAATGTGACCTTATGAAACAACTTGTGTTTAGGCTTTTGTAAATGAATATGTAATGGTTCCAAGGACCTTAAATGAGGTCAAGAGGCCTAGAAATGAGAAGATAATGAAGTTAAGGACTTGAATCATGATGGTTGCTTCAATAGGCCATTTATGGAGTCATTATGTGACTTATGGAACCAAGTATGTTCTTGAAATTGAATGCTTTAGCTTGTTTCAAGAATATAATTGAGTATTATTCATGATGTTTAGGCCAAGGAAACCGACCCCACCTTAGTGTTCTTGTGGAACCGAAAAAGGGAAGGAGTAAGGCAAAGTAAAGCTTGCATAGATAACAAGGTAGCTCTCTCTCTTTTCTCCCATGCATGAATGAATGTCTACATTGTTTTTGAATATGTGTATGAGTATTTTAAGCTATGAATTGTATTTTAGTATGATGCCTATGTTCCATGGAACTATAGTATTGCACTATGTATTCAAATCATGCCTATAAATGTTGCATTGGTTTGCTTGAATGTGGAGAGGCCAAGAACCTTCTATCTTCAGTGAGGATGAGCCAAGAACCCTTAGAAGTGGTTGAGACCAAGAGAAAGTCTCCCAAGAGCAAGGCTTAGTTCAAGGCCTTTGAGAAAAAGGGTGAGGCAAGTCCAAAAACCTTGAAGAAAGTGGGTGAGGCTAATCCATTCATTTGGCAAGCTTAAGTATGTTATCTGTGCTTTGTGTAAATGCCAAGAATGTATTTTGCACCATTTTCTATATTGATATGCCATGCATGCATCCTTAACACTTGTATTACATTCTTTATGCATAATTGAATGAGAGATGAGCTATTGGGATTCCTAGAATCTCACTCTTCCCTCCCCATTACTTAATATGCCTAGGTGGATCAAGAGAGCAAGAAAATGGGAGCCACCACACTTGGAAGCAAGAAGATTAGCAATGGAGTTGTAACATATTTGTATTATAGCCATATGGTTGTCACATGATGTATCTCCATAATGTATATGATGTATGAGCTTATGAATAGTTGTAAAAGTATGGGTATACTGTATATGTATGAGAACTAGACCCATGTGAATGATATTTCATGAATTTGACTTAGATATGCCAAGTTATACAAGTATGGCTCTTGTGTATATCTTGGTGTGGATGAGTGAGATTATGGAATCTGGGTTATTAGCCCTTTGAGACATGTTTGATAGAGTGTTTTAGTGTTTTCCCACGTGCTCATGTGGCCATAGAATGAGAAGAAGCAAAAATGGACCCCTTGAGACCCCATATGAAGTTTAAAAAGGGCATTTTTTAACCCTATGTCACAAATCGATCAAATGGACAAATTTCCTCATGAAATTTGGCATGTATGTAGAGCTCATCTAGAGATTTTTGGAAAGCTAAAGTGCAGAATTTTTGGAGGTCTAGGGAATATTTGGAGAATTTTTGAAGTTAGGAATTTTTCTGATTTTGGTCAGTGTACTGTAGCTTTGGTCTAAAAATGCATCTGTGTCAAACATAGGGCAAATGAGGTCCAATGGTCCTGGAATTTTACATGGAGAAACTATACATGCACAGTGATCTATAACACTGGAAGCACCTCATTTGGAGGTCTAGAGAGAGAGAAATGAATTTTTGAAGTTAGAACTCACTGTCAATGATGCAGTAGGACCCTCAGCACTGTTCCATCGAGTTTCTCCAGTTTAATGTCATTCTATGGGTCTGGACTATTTTTTCCTTAATGTAGACATCTGTATATTTCTAGATTGATATAGTTTACTTGATTTGGAGTTTTTTGGAATTAGTTATGAATTTTTAAAGTCCATATCAGTAAGCTATAGTAGAACTCAAGGGCAGCCTGACCTTTCATACTTTTCGGTTGTCAAACATAGTACAGCTGGGTGTTTCATACCTGTAATTATTTTTACCTTATAGTAGACATACATATATTTCTGGAAAGCTATCATTTGCCTCGTTTTGATTTTTTTAGAATTAATTATGATTTTCCAAAGTCTGCCCAGAAAACTGAAAATTGGAACCCATGGCAAAAATTCTGATATGTGTTCCAAACCTCCAAACCCGAGTTTCTTGACCTAAATGGCTATGAATCCGATATGTTTTAATATGTTATGGTCTAAGAGGAGTTGAGGATCAATTCATGGGCTTAGGAGTGATTTAATGCTGAGCTAGAGGTTCTTAGTAGTGTGCTTCCCATTGTTATATGTTGTATGTCCAAGTAAATTGTGTAAAAAGTTCAAGTAGTGCAAAATGGACCTCAAGAGCTTATGTAATGATATTCTTGCTTTGAATGAATGTTGTATGGATATTATATGGACAAATTTGCTTAAACCGAAGTGGGATTCATCCGTGTGGGTTTGTTTATGTGATTTTGGTCCATATGCTACGCTTTGTGTGCAAGTCTAGTGTTTATTGCTTGAATGCTATGATATGAGTTTCTTGGGGTTAAGATATGACAGAACGCATAATCATATATGGAACATGTCTTGCACTTAAGAAGTCATATAAAACATACATAAGTTTTCCAAGGAAATGGTTCAGCCTCACCCATTCTCTTCGGGGGATTTTGGACTTGCCTCACCTATTCTCTCAAGGGACTTTCAACCAAGTTTCACTCTTTAAAGACTTTTGGCTTTGTTTTACCCATTCTTAGGGGATTTTGGCTTATCCTTACCTTAGCGAAAGGACTTTTGGCTTCACTATACTCAAGTAAACCAAAACATATTCATAAAGCATCATTTAAGTGCATAACATAGCAACATGGTACCATGGCATATTGATACATGCTAAAACATCATTCATGGCTTAAAACATGCACACACACATTCAAAGACAAGAAAACATCTAAAGATGCATGAGAGAAAGGGGAGAGAGTTACCTTACATATAAAAGAACACTTTAACCTTTGAAAATCCTTCTCATCCCTCGACTAAACATCCATGAAGAGGTAGAGCTTGATTCCCTTGGCCTAAGCATATGAAATAAGATCCAATTATACTCTTGGAACATTTACCAAAGTCACTCACACACTAGAACAATTTGGATGCTCAAATGGTCTAATTATAGTTCCATAAGGCATCTAATGAAGTAGCCTTAGGAATTCTTGATCTTGGCTCCATTCTTCCCTTCCTTCTATGACTTTTGACTCCATTTAGACTCCTTGGAGTCATCACACATTTATTTTAAGGAGCCTAACTAGGTGTTGTTTCATTATACTACAATATGGAACCTAGAGTTCCATCTCATTATCCATGACTTCTAAAATTTTTCTAAGGCTTTCTCTCATACTCGTCCATCATATATGATGCAAAACTAAGCTTGGAAGAAATTGAAACACTCCCTTACTGCTTCATCTCCCCTTGGTCGAACCTATGCTCACCTTGGCACCAATGGAGGTTGTCTTGCTTTCCTTGATGGAAGATGCATGTGGGAAGCTCTCTAGGGATCTTAGGAGCTCATGTAAACAATTACTTTGGCCTAGGAACTCTTATATCAAAACAAAATTTTAGTTATGCTCTTGAATCCCTAGCCTTACAATCTTGAATTTCATGGATTCTTTCTTGAAATTCTTTGCACTATGTTATTACCCACACTCTAATTCATGGGTTTCATCCTTGGTTTTACCCAAAATCTATTCCCTCTTAGCTGGCCATATATAGGATGAAATGCACATAAAGAAGAACAAGAAAAGGGAAGCATGGAAACTAAAAATTTTACTCTGAATTCAAGCCTTTCTTAAATGCTCTTCCTTTTCCTCTAGCTCTCCTCCTTAATTTTAAACTCCTTCCCCTTAGCCTAAGCTCAAAATAGAACCAGTTCATGTACCGAAGCTATGGGAAGAAGGAGGAGAAGAAAAAAATCAAATTGCTAAAGGAAGAAGCATGAATTTCTACACTTTTCTCACCTTTTTCTTGAATTTTTCCTCTTCATTTTCCTCCATTCTTGGATGCCACTCCTAGCTGGTCCCCCTTCTATTCTAAGGTAGAAATAAAGTCGGTCATGTGAGGAAGAGAAGAGGGACATGTATTTAAAGAGGCTTCTTGAACTTTCTTTTTCAAAAATTCCATTTATGTCCCCATTTTGTAGCTTCTTTGTTTTAGGTCCATTTTGTAACACCATAATTCTAGGACTCAATTCATACAATTCCCATGCCTCATCTTATGTTTGTTCTATGGAAACAATATAGTGGCATAGAGAGTTATGAATAAAAATGCATTTTTCTACAGGTAAAATTTTTTTTTCAGAGTCCCGTAGGCCATATGAAAGCATCTATCACTTTCTCATACTTAAGCACATGAATATAACTCATTTCCATCATCAAATTTGGCCTACAACTCGTAGAAAGCAAAGGAGCATATGAAATCCATGTTTGCATTTTCGGCCAGGATTTCCTCTTTTCTGGCACAAATTTTGGAAAATCATAACTAAATCTAGAAAAATAAAAAATATGCAATCTTTGTTATTCTGGAAACCTTAGGATGTCTAATTCACACTAAAAATATGCCCAGGTCATAAAATTCATCACACAGGACGTTTGACATCCAAAAAGCTCCAGAGTCGCTGGCTGTCTGGGCTGTGGTTCAGTTTACTGATACAAATTTCTGAAATTCATAACTAATTATATAAAAATAGAAATCACACAAATTCAGTCATTCTAGAAAACTACAAATGTTAAATTGATACTAAAAATAATTCCAGAATGAAATCGATATGTTTAGTCAGCTGGAACCTATGGAACAGTAACCAGACTCATGGGGCGCTACTGATACTGACAGTTAACTTCAAACATGCATAACTCACTGCTCAGACCTCCAAATGAGGTGATCTTGATGGCCACAGAAAGCTTATGACCTCTAGTTTATACATGTAAAATTGAATAAGCATTGGACACCATTTGGCCATCGGGTGACAGAATTCAACACTACCAGTATGAACAGTACCCATACCAGAATCCATGAAAAATCCCAACTTTGAAAATTCATCAAATATTCTCTAGGTCTCCGAAAATTATGATCTTTAGCTTTCCAAAAAAATATTAATAAGACCTAATTGCATGCCAAGTTTTAGGGCAAGACTAACTCGTTTGGCTAAAAAATGGCATAGGGTTCCATTATGGTCAATTTTGGCTCCATATTGGGTACCAAAATTGCCAAATGGATTCCCCTTGATCTTGGCACCTTTTGGGCAAGTTTAAAAGCATATTTTAGACTTGTGTGAGCTGCCCAAATGATTCCAAACCTCATGCATCTCATTTTGGCCATTCAACCCACATTTATACACATTTGCATCAAACTTCCAATTTGCATAACTTGGCATTACATACCCAAATTCATTTCTAAAGTTTGTACATCATATCCATACATGTATACATCACATAATATCATATTTACATGTGTCTCAAGGGTCATGTGCCATTTACAATAATCATATACATCATTATGGCTCAAAAAGGGTAAAAGCTAGACATATGAATGTCAATCTCTCTTCTTCAATGTTGTTGGCTCCCATTAGCATATCCAATTGGTTCACCTAGCATGTTAGATCATTGGAGAGGAGGGGATGAGATTCAAAGAATCCCAATAGCTCATCTCCTATTCAATCACATATAATATGTACAGTGCAAGCTTTTCAAATGCATGTATGGAAAAATGGAAGTCATGGACATTTTCAAAGCAACCTTGGCATGTGAATCAATCATACAAGACATTCAAGAGTTCCCCAAGTGTTTGGATTGGCCTCACACTTCTCCTTATGGATTTTGGACTTGCCTCACCCATTCTTTAATAGCTTTGAACTCAACCATACTCTTGGGAGTCCACTTTGTTTTTGGGAGACCCTTTGCTATGTCTCAACCAAGCTCAAGGGTTCTTGGCTCATCCTCACCAAAGGGAAGAGTTCTTGGCCTCTCCTCACTCAAGCAAACTCATACAAACATCATAGATTCATTTAAAACATAACATGGCATCAAGGATTATGGAATAAAAAGGCATGCTAGCATACTTTTCTTAGCTTGAAAATACACATACAAACATTCTAAAATAAGCTAAACACACATCCATGCATGAGAGAAGGTGGAGAGATCTACCTTGCACAATTTCACACACTTTTTCCTTAGCTTTCAAGCCTCCTCTTTTAGCCACACACCCACAAGTAGGTGGAAATAGTGTCTCTTGGCCTAGACACAAATTATGGGAGCCAATTAAGTTCATGAAACAATGTCTAGGGCCATGCAACTTGCTTAAACCCTAGATTACTCTATAACCTCCATTATGGTCCATATTGGCACCTAATGAAGCAACGCCCCTCAAATGATTTCTAGGCCTCATTCTTTATTCTCAAATATGATTCTTGACTCCTTTTAAACCTCTTGGAGTCATCATATCATTAAAACAAAGGGCCTAACATCATGTTACTTCCTTAGGTCACAATATGGAACCTAAAGCACCAACTCATTCTCTAAGCTTCCTAAATTTTTCCTAAGGTTTCCGCTCACATTCATTCATCATATATGACTCAAAAATGGGCTTGAAACAATTTAAAACTCTCCCTAACTATGCCATCCCTACTTGGCCGAAACTTAGAGCATAAATGGGATTTCATGGCTTCTTGATTTTTCCTTGATGGGAGAACCATTTGGGGAGGTTGTTAAGAGTTATAGGAGGTCAAGGAAACACTTAAATAGCCAAGAGAACTCATAGATTAAATCAGTTTTTACAATCCCCTTAAATGCTCTACACTTTTCTAACTTTTAGGTTCATGACTTTCCATGAGGTTTTGTTCATTTTCATGGAGGAAGAGGCATATGGGGGACCTCTTAGGGATCTTAGGAAATCAAGCAAACAATCATCTAAGCTAGGGAATTCATGGATCAAAACAAATTTCACAATGTCTCCATGAATCCCTCACTTTTCTATCTTGTGTTTTCATGCTTCTTTCTTTGATTTCTTTGCACCTACTTGCTTCTCACACCCCAAAATCTATGAATCTCCCTTGCTAGGACCAGAATTCATCTCCCTTTGATTGGGCTCTATATGGGACGAAATTATCACAAGGAGGAGAAGGGAAGAAGAAGCATGGAAGACAACAAGTTACCTTGATTTCCTAGCTTTTCTCAAGAGCTCTCTTCCTTGCTTCAACTCTCTCCTTGAATTTCAAAATTTACCCCTCTATTCTGGGCTCAAAACAGAACCAAACACCCCACTAAATCCATAGGAAGAGAGGAGGAAAGGAGGGGAAGAAGTTTTCTAAAGGGAAGAGCAAAAGTTTCCATGAATTCATACCTTTCTCTTGGCTTTTCTTCTTCCCTTGAGCTTGCTCTTGTGCGCCACTCTCTCTCTCTATTTTCTGGGCAGAAACAGAGCATTCTACTCAGAGGAGCTGCTGGAACGTGGATAAGAAGAAGCCAAAAGTCACTTTATGCAACTTTTTACTTTTGCATTTTAGTCCCTTTTCTTGGCTTTTTCATTTTAGGCTCATATCAACTCCTTTTTAAAATCCGTATTTTCCATCATATTCCTTAGGCTCTTAATCATAAGAATTGCCTTTGGAATCACTCAAAAAGGATCTGAAACCATTTCGAACTGTTTGGTCAAAATTTTGGTCAACCTTTGCCGAAATTGCTTACCGAAGGGGTTTCAACTGTTCTAGGGGTTTCCATGGTTTTTAGGGCCTCTGAGAACCCTAGAAAGATCAAATTTTTCATTTAAAAAGCTCTCCTATGAGTTTTCAAAATTTTCCAAAAATTACAAAAATACCCCTACTTTCTTCGGCAAATTTTCTGAGCTCTTCTAACTCTGGTTTTTGGGCATCTCAAACCTTAAATCCTCATTTTCTAATATTTAAAATTTTATCATAATTTTAGTTGGCCCCAATTCTTTCTATTTCGAGGACTTCCTTTTATATTTGACCCATTTCTGACGTTTACGGAGAAACCGAACATTGCATTTCTCACGTTTACGGAGGGACCAGATGTTACACGTTTTAGCTCCTTTTTAAGAGCCATCTTCTCCATCATAAAATTTAGGTTCTCTAACTTATAAAATTCCTTTGGAATCAATCAATTTAGAGATAAAACCTTCTTGAATGAGTTAGTCAAAGTTCAGGCTCACCATCATTGAAAAACATATACTGAAGAGGCTTTAATTGTCTTGAGGCTTTCCATGGTTTTTAGGGCTTTTGAGAACCCCAAAGAACTCAAATTTTCCATTTAAAAAACCCTCCTATGAGTATTCCAAGAAATTAACTAAAATTATAAAAATGCCATTACGTTTTGTTGCATTTTTGTTAAAATCTATTTGACTATTTTGGCTTCGATTTTAGGGAACCTCTGGCCTTGACTCATCATTATTTGAGGTCAAAAATATTGCTCTAATTTTATTGAACCTCAAATCACTCTATCTGGGGGACTTCCTCTTGTATCCAATGAATTTCATGCGTTTGTGGGAAAACTATACATTATGTTTCTCGCATTTTCTCTTGCATTCAAAGAACCGGATATTACATTTCTCCCCCCTTAAATAAATTTCCTCCTCAAAATTTAAGGGTACTATCTCCTCTTATTCTTTTCTTATATTCTCATTAACTGATTTTTTCTTTCCCTTCTTCCTAGCTCTATTTGCTTCTTTCAGAGACTATGCCTTTTAAGTCTCTCCCCGCCAAGAAATTTTCATTACAAGTTTACTGTGTCTGCTTCTTCTTCTCTATACCATTGCTATAGAGCATATACTAACTCCTCTCATAAGGGGAAGAAGCTTCTAACTCAAAATCACACTCTTATAATTTTGGCCTTTTCCTAGAAGAGCTTACTGATCATATCAGATTAGTCTTAACCCATTCGTAGGGGTTAACGTCCTTCTCAGTGGACTCGTTTACATACCTCGAGAGGTAATTCACTTAGTGTTAAGTTTCTCATATCATCTCCTAATGGCTTCCCGTAGGGTCTTGTTACCTTTCTCTGATCATCACAGTCATTGGAGATTTCTATATGTTTACTCACTTATTTAAATATATTGTCCATTGTTCATTTCATGCTCTTTCTTACTAGCTCATGCCTTAATCATAATTCATATTTCTTTCCAATATAGGCCTAACATCTTACATCGCTTACTAGGATTACAGCTCTGTCAAGGAGTCTCCATTTTTAATTATCCTAGTTTCTCTATTTACTAACATATTTACTGTTTTAGGCTGGGACTTTTCTTTACTCTTTTTGCTCACTTGCGAGTAGGTATTCTATAGTCCCTTATTTCAAGGACTAATTGACATAACCTTTAATTCTTTGTACTAGCATAGAAGAGCAACTACCACCGACTAATACTGAACTCTAGTGGGATGCTAACTATACTCACAATCTCAATCAACGGAGACACGATCTACCATTTACCCCATTATGAAAATTGTACTTGACCCATTTCTAAAGCATAACTTTGACATATAGGGATCCCTCTTTATCCCTCGGTCAAGTTTATTATCTATTAGGTAGTGGTTCATCTAACTCTGGCTCGGGAAAGTACTTTTTGCTCTCTTCATCCTACATACTACACTCATCTATCAATGGTATAGTCAGTGGTCTAACTATCTGAGTATAGCCTTACTGTCTCTGGTGGTAATAGTCTACTAGACTAAGGAGATCTCTAGTCTCTGAGACAAAAACTAATTGAAACTGTATTGGTTTCTAAAACTAATTACTTTATACAAACTATCTTAGGCTGTCATCTCCCTAGAGAACTACTGTACTATAACTATGGGCTCTCTGCATCTCTGTGGGATCTACTGTGACCCCTAGGCCTATTGCGACCTCTCAGAGCCCTATTAGGGTCTAATGCAACTCGCTATAATGTGCTAGGATCTATTGCAATTCGCCTCTAGGGGATGTCAAAGCTTAAAATCACTATATCTGAAAATAAAATACATACTCACTAAGTCCGGTAACCATCACTCATAAACTCTAAAGCTTAACTCAGATGTATGTCATGCTTTTTCATGCGAAGTGAGTTTTGTGTCATCTAATTCTCTATGATCCCATCATACTAATACTCAGAAGCATTTTAACTTTTGCTTACTACTCTTTATAGGATCTTTAGATTCCCATTTCATCTTTTTTTACTTAGGCTTTTCTTCCTTACCTTTATTGACTTACCATACTTCTTCTATACTCAATCTATCTTTCCTCTCATATCCTACAATTTTTGATTATGCTCGCATTCTACTTTTGAGTATAAATAGCACCCGGGCATCTCACACTCTGAGTGTGCTTGACATCTCTCGCAGGATAGAGATTATACATTGGTCTCTTCTTATTTGGTTACATATATTGTAACACCCCATAATTAATTAAGGTATTAATCATGGATTAGATTAATTAGGAATAATTAATATGGGATAATTAGGCAAGTTAAGTGAATGGAGATTTTAGAAAGATAAATTATTAATACAGGTTTGAGATTTAATTGGGAGAGAAATTTCATCTAGGCCCAAATTAATGTAAGAGTCATGATAAGAGGCTAATGGAGGCCCAATAAGCTAGGTGCAGACCCAACTTGATCCAATGTGATGGAGGCCCAATACCCACCTTGTATAGGCTCTTATAATTAGCCTAATAACCCTTGTGTAGACCCAAAACCTTTGGGCTCTTAAAACTTAGTCTGGCCCAATTGGATTTCAACAATCCAACACCTCAAAATTGGCCTAACCAAAGTTAAAATCTGAAGCCCAAATAGAGTTGGACCTTGGAGCAACCCATGACCCACATTTGACCTAACTAAAACCTAACTTAAACCCTAATGCTTCAGCCACCTCTCCATTTGCTGAAACACAAATACCCATCTCAAATCAGTAGAAAAAACTACTTGAATAAAGGGCGGAGTTAATAAAAATACCGACCAAACTAAAGATATTAAGCATAACAAACATTTTGTTCTTTAAGATAATTGTATTTTTTCTTTTTGTGAGTTAAATTAATTAAAATTAAGTTATATTAAATTAAGTTAATATTATTAATATCTTCTGAAATTTATAACAAATGAATTTTCAATTTATTATATTAATTTCGTTTTTTTTGTTGTTATTTATTTCATTTATGATTTATACTATTTATAAATAAAAAAAGAAATCAAAAAAATTGATCTGAATTTGGGTGATATACTAAAGTTTCTGGTAGGGGACATACTCAATCTGAATTTGGGGTTTTGTGGAGGCTCGGTAAGTATCCTTTAGGTAATTATTAGCATTTAAATTCTTTGGGAACTTCTTGCTACTATTAATGATAAATTAGAGTAGTAATTCTATGATATTATGATTATAGGGAGATTTTGGTACCATTGATGGCTGTTGCAATTGTCTACAAGTAAGGTAACCGGGTTTATAAAAATTCCATGCATATATCTATGTTAATTTCACACTTGCTGTACATGAATGATTTGAAATGTTGAATGAACTGATTGGCTATCTATTGTATTGTGTTAGACCTTGTGAGTCCATGGTGGAGCTGTGGTGCGGCTACCACCCGTGCATGTGCTTCAATCGGGCATCGGGTTATGATCAAACCCCAAATGCACTGAGCCCTGGTTGTGCTCAAAGGGGAGTAGGTGCCGTGGACGGGCCTCTCCCGGTGTTAATGGCCTTTAACATGTGAAAATATAATTGCAAGTATGAGATGGTAATCGTGATAGCCTAATTGTTTCATTTATTGATATGACTGGTATTTTGGTTGATGCTTATGTGAAATTATGCCTGTATGCTAATTAATATAGAATATATGATGGAATTGCCTTGGTTACTGAGATTTATGTCTCACCCCGTTTCATGGGATTAACATTTTAGGTGAAGGTTCTTCGGATAAGGATAAAGGGAAGCAAGTAGATGAAAATCCATAAGCTCTGGCATATGGGGAGAAGGTTACACTTAGGCTGACTTAATTAGTGTAAATGCTAAATTTTGTATTCATATAGGGAGAAGTCACAGGACAAAATTTCATAACGAATCCCACCGCGATGCAAGGGAAAAGAAAATTGGTTTGGGGAGTGACAGTGGTGAGGAGCGCCGCAGCCTGATGAATCTCACCACGGCGCAAATTGGGAAAAATCGCCTAGGAGGGTGATAGAATGGAACTCACCGCGGCGTAGTAGGTCCTGCCATGGCATGAGTTGAGAAAATTAATTAAGGGTTGCATAGTAGCAAAACTCGTCACAGCGCAAAAGTATTGCGCAGAGGTGAGGATCGTAGGGTTAAGAACAGTAGCTCCAGGAAGGATTTTCGCCGCGGTGCCACATAGGTTGGCCGTGATGTAGGTCTAACGAGGGTTGTGAAATTTGCCCAATAATTCTAGAGAGCAACTTGGCCATGGAGGGGAAGGTATAGGCCGTGGCGTAAGTCCCCAAACTCTTACCTTTAGCCTAGAAACCCCAGTTTGTTCAATGGTAATGGTAAGAAATGATATAGAAACTCTTGTAGGAGGTTATTGTGTTTTGAAACTGATGGACGGATGAATCATAAACCCCTCATGGTAGTATGATTTCTTTTATTCATTCTATTTTATTTGTGGTGGTTTAGTGATGACCCTAATATCAAGGTTCAAATTTCCCCATACTTTCGTAATGTGGTAAAATATAATGACCTCAAACCTTGACCATTAATTAATAATCTTGTATTTAACCATTAATACAATGAGAACAAGGTAAGGTTGTCACAATTGTATCAAAGCAATGGTTCAGGTAAATGTGTTTGATTTACAGCTTTATAGTTAGAAAACTTGGCAATCATGATGCATGCATGATAGGAATAGGAATATTGTGACCTGATGATAACTCTTATACTTATATATATACCTGCCATGGGTGGAGTTGTGTTTTGTTTGTCTTGGGCTGTAGCTTAATAGGGGATGCTTGTGCTTGTGCTTGTAGCATTGCAGGGCTAGATGGCTACACGTAGAGAAACTACTGAGATGCTAAGAGAAATGCAAGAGGCCATGGCTGTAATGGCCAACCGAATGAAAGAACAAGCTAAGGCCCATGAAACTACAGTTAAGGCAATGATGAACTGGCTTCAAGAGCAAGCCGAGGCTCATGCAGCGACTGTGCAAGTGCTGCAATAGCTACATGAGAGTATGAATAAGCGGAATGAGGAGGTGCCCATGGAGAACCATGTGGCGGCTGGTCATAACCCTGGTGTGGGACACCAAGGGGAGGATAGTGACCTCTCTATTACATTGGCCAAATTCAGAAAAGCTAATTCTCCATCGTTCTTGAGGGAATTAGACACTGAGAAAGCTAAGAGATGGTTGATACAACTGGATAAAATCTTTGAGGTTATGACCTGCACCATAGAACAAAAGGCAAAGTTGGCCATCTACAAGTTAGAAGGTGGCGCTGAACATTGGTGGAGGAATGCCTCCAGATTGTTGATTGCAAGAGAGATACCCTTGACTTGGGAAAGTTTTCAAACAGCTTTTGAGAGCAAATATTTACCATCATCTGTAAGGGTGGATAAGGAAGCCAAGTTTAACTTCCTTGAGTAAGGAGACATGAATGTAGACCAATATGCAGCTAAATTCATCCAATTGTCTCACTTCTCCTTTTACTTGAAGCGATTTGATGATGAGCCATGGAAGGCTGAAAAGTTTGAAAGAGGCTTAAGGCCAGAGATTAAAGATAAGATTGTATCTCTACAGATCCACAATTTTGATGAATTGGTGAAGAAGTGTAAAGTGACGAAAAGGGTTATGATGGAGAGTGAGGCCAAGCGGAAGAAGACCTTGGAAGGTAAATGTGACCAGGGCATAGAGCCCTTTAGGGGCGGAAGCAAGAAAAGAGCCAATAGTGGAAGTGGCTCTTGGGGAAGGAGACCACCTCCAAGGAATGTCCTTCAAAGAAGAAGCATGGGACCACCAAGAAGTGTAATGAGTGCCTCACCTACTTGTGCCAAGTGTGGGAAGAACCATGGGAATGGGCCATGCCCAGTGTGCTATAATTGTGGGAAGCCTGAATACTATGCACGGACTTGCATGGTGTCACGGGAGTCAGCCTCGTCGGTTAAGCCACCTATCTAAGGAAGGGTGTTTGCACTTACGCAGTAAGAGGCTAGTAGATCCCCTAGTCTGATCTGAGGTACTTTACTTGTCCATAATCATGTCGTAAATGCATTGTTTGACTTGGGTGCAACCCACTCATTCATCTCATATGACTGTGTTAAGCGTCTGGGTCTTAAAATTAGCCTATTGCCATTTGAATTATCTGTGTCCACCCCTACTGGATATTCTATAATTACATCTTATGTATGTTTAAATTGTACTGTACAATTGGATAGCCGTTGTACTACCCTTAACTTGATTTGCATCCCTTTGTGTGACTTTGATGTAATCATTGATATGGACTGGCTGTCGGCTAATAATGTGATACTTGATTGTAACTGTAAGACTATTTCCTTACCTACAAATATACCTAAAACTAGTCCTGTGACTGAGCTTACTTGTGTGTCTGCCACCTAAGCTGGGAGGTGCCTTAGGCGTGGTTGCTAAGGGTTTCTAATATTCTTTTCATCACATATTGAGGTTGATGATGGGTTGAAGGATATACCTATGATTAGGGAGTTCCCTGAGGTTTTTCGTAAGGAGTTTAATAGACTACCTCTGGAGAGAGAGCTAAAATTTTCTGTTGATTTGGTACCTGGTACGGGTCCGATCTCTAAGGCTCCATATAGAATGGCGCCTGCTGAGTTGGTTGAGTTGAAGAGTCAATTAGAGGAGCTACTTAAGAAAGGGTTTATTAGGCCAAGTGTGTCTCCATGGGGAGTACCAGTGTTGTTTGTCAAGAAGAAAGATGGTAGTCTTAGGCTTTGCATTGACTATAGGCAATTGAACTAAGCAACTGTCAAGAATAAATACCCTTTGCCTAGAATTAATGACTTGACCAATTAGTTGGAGCGTCAATCTTTTCAAAGATTGACTTTAGATCGGGATATCACTAACTTAGAGTCAAGGCTGAGGATGTACCTAAGACCCCCTTTAGGACACGATATGGCCATTATGAGTTCCTAGTCATGCCTTTTGGGTTAACTAATACCCCTGCCATTTTCATGGATTACATGAATAGGATTTTTAGGCCTTATCTTGACTAATTTGTGGTAGTGTTTATTGATGACATTCTTATCTACTCTAAAAGTAGTGAAGAGCATGAAGAGCATCTTAGGATAGTTCTTCAAACCTTAAGAGAGCATTAGTTGTATGCTAAGTTAAGCAAGTGTGAGTTTTGGTTGCAGAAGGTCAAATTCCTAGGTCATGTGATATCGGAACAAGGGGTAGCGGTGGACCCTAGCAAGGTAGAAGCGATACTGAATTGGGAGAGACCCAAAACGGTGACTGAAATCTGTAGCTTCCTAGGTCTAGCTAACTACTATAGAAGATTTATTAAGGGATTTTTCAGTTAGCCATGCCTTTGACAAAGTTGACTAGGAAGGACCAACCATTTGTGTGGGATGCTAAGTGTGAGAATGCCTTTCAGGAGCTTAAGGATAGGCTTACCATCGCACTTGTGTTAGTGATACCTGACCCTAAGAGACATTCACAGTCTATAGTGACACTTCTAAGAAAGGATTAGGGTGTGTCTTAATGCAACAAGGTAGGGTAATAGCCTACGCCTCTAGACAACTTAGACCCCATAAGGAGAATTACCCCACCCATGACCTAGAGCTAGCGGCTGTAGTTTTTGCCCTTAAGATTTAGAGGTATTATCTCTATAGTGCCTAATTTAAAGTGTATAGTGATCACAAAAGTTTGAAGTACTTGTTTGACTAAAAGGAGTTGAATATGAGGCAAAGGAGGTGGATGGAATTCCTTAAGGACTATGATTTCTCCTTAAAGTATCATCTAGGGAAGGCGAATATGGTCGCCGATGCCTTGAGTAGGAAATCTATTCACATGGCAATGGTGATGCTTAGAGAGCAAAGGTTGATTGAAGAGATGAGGGATTTGAATTTATCAATTTCAATGAACCCTAGTAGCATTCTTTTGGGAAAATTGAGGTAGAAAATGACCTTAGGAAGAGAATTAAAGAGACCTAAGAGCTAGATGCCTACTGGGGAGGAATTAGAGAACAACTGGGGAATGGCGAGGTCAAAGATTTTGACCTATCAAAAGATAGTTTAGTGAGGTACCAGGGTAGAGTGTGCATACCTAAGGATGAAGAGTTGAGGAACATAGTGTTGTCGGAAGCTCATAAGAGTAGGTACACCATTCATCTGGACGCCACTAAGATGTATAGGGATCTAAAGAATAGCTTCTGGTGGCCTGGGATGAAGTCAGACATAGCAGAGTTTGTTGCTAGGTGCTTAATTTGTCAGAGGGTTAAGATTGAACACCAAAGACCCGCAGGTTTGTTACACCCTTTAGAAATTTCGAAATGGAAATGGGATAGTATATCCATGGATTTTGTGATGGGTTTGCCTAAAACATCCTCAGGTTATGATGCTATTTGGGTGATCTTGGATAGATTAACGAAGTCTACCCACTTTCTACCTATTAGAGCCACTTATCCTCTAGATAGACTAGCTCAACTGTATGTTCATGAAATTGTAAGACTACATGGTGTCCCTAATAGCATTGTGTCAGATAGAGACCTAAGGTTCACCTCAAAATTTTGGCGGTCTCTACAAGAAGTTTTAGGTACTAGCCTTAACTTTAGCACTGCTTATCATCCTTAGTCTGATGGACAGACTGAGAAGACCATTCAGACCCTTGAAGACATGCTTAGAGCTAGTGTGCTGGAGTTAAAGGGCAGTTGGGATGTGTACTTGCCTTTAGCTGAGTTTGCTTATAATAATAGTTACCATTCTAGCATCCAGCTGGCACCATTTGAGGTATTTTATAGGAGGAAGTGTCGATCACCCTTGTGTTGGGTAGAACTTGGTGAGAGGAGTCTCTTAGGTCCAAACATAGTGGACCAAACCACCCATCAAATAGAACTCATCAGAAAAAAGTTGTAGGCTGCCCAGAGTAGGCAAAAGAGTTATGCGGATAAGAGAAGGAGACCTTTAGAATTTGAGATAAGAGATCATGTGTTCCTTAAGGCTACTCCAGTGACGGGTGCGGGATAGTCCATCAGGACAAGAAAGCTCAGTACTCGTTATCTTAGTCCTTTCCAAATTCTTGAAAGGATAGGACCCGTGGCCTATAGAGTTGCTTTACCTCCAAACTTGGCCAGATTGCATGATGTGTTCCATGTGTCCCAATTGAAAAAGTACCACCCAGACCCTTTGCATGTCATTGAGCATGAGAATGTGCATCTACAAGATGATTTGTCTTATGTGGTTGAGCCAGAAAGGATTGTAGACTCAAAAGTCAAATAGCTGTATAATAAGGACATCCTCCTGGTAAAGGTAGTATGGAGGGGACTTACTCCGGATGAAGCAACTTGGGAAACAGAAGAAGCGATGAGAAAGGATTATCCTGCATTATTTGAGTAAGGTATATCTAATTTTGAGGACAAAATTTCTAAAAAGAGGGGAGAATGTAATACCCCATAATTAATTAAGATGTTAATCACGGATCAGATTAATTAGAAATAATTAATATGGGATAATTAGGCAACTTAAGTGAATGGAGATTTTAGAAAGATAAATTATTAATACGGGTTTGAGATTTAATTGGGAGAGAAATTTCATCTAGGCCCAAATTAATGTAGGTGGTCATAATAAGAGGCTAA
This sequence comes from Erythrophleum ivorense, assembly GCA_026724425.1. Classification (NCBI taxonomy): domain Eukaryota; kingdom Viridiplantae; phylum Streptophyta; class Magnoliopsida; order Fabales; family Fabaceae; genus Erythrophleum; species Erythrophleum ivorense. Next base: position 93,724 of record JAIUCV010001225.1, read on the forward strand.
TAGAGGCCTAATAAGCTAGGTGCAGACCCAACTTGATCCAATGTGATGGAGGCCCAATACCCACCTTGTATAGGCTCTTATAATTAGCGCAATGACCCTTGTGCAAACCCAAAACCTTTGGGCTCTTAAAACTTGGTCTAGCCCAATTGGATTTCAATAACCCAACATCTCAAAATTGGCCAAACCAAAGCTAAAATCTGAAGCCCAAATAGAATTGAACCTTGGAGCAACCCATGACCCACATTTGACCTAACTTAAGCCCTAATGCTTCAACCACCTCTCCATTTGCTGAAACACAAACACCCATCTCAAAATTCGGAGGTCCAAAGGGGAGGCTAGGGTTCTTGGCATAATTCCACATTTTCTCATTTCTAGAGCAAGATTTAGCCAAGGTAATAGTTATATAACTTAATCCTCTCATCTTTATCTTCATTTTGGTTCAATTAGTTTTTCATTTGGAGTATTTTCACCATACCCAAAATCTAAAATGTGGGAATTTGGGGATTTTCTTGATGAAATTCGTAGGTTGAGGCTAGGGCTGTCATTAGATAAGTATGAACTTTTCTTTTTGAGGTAATTCTGTTGATTTGAGACTCTAATGACTTGATTATAGTATGGGTGTTAATTATGTACGAATTTGCTTAGGAATTTGGGTGATATACTGAAGTTTCTGGTAGGGGACATACTCAATCCGAATTTAGGGTTTGTAGAGGCTGGGTAAGTTTCCTTTAGGTAATTATTAGCATTTAAATTCTTTGGGTACTTGTTGCTACTATTAATGATGAATTAGAGTAGTAATTTTATGATGTTATGATTATAGGGAGATTTTAGTACCATTGGTGGCTATTGCAATTGTCTACAAGTAAGGTAACCGGGTTTATAAAAATTCCATGCATATATCTGTGTTAATTTCACACTTGCTATACATGAATGATTTGAAATATTGAATGAATTGATTGGCTATCTATTGTATTGTTTTGGACCTTATGAGTCCATGGTGGAGCTGTGGTGTGGCTGCCACCCGTGCATATACTTCGATCAGGCACCGGGTTATGATCAAACCCCAAATGCACTGAGTCCTGGTTGTGCTCAAAGGGGACTAGGTGCCGTGGACGAGCCTCTCTCAATGTTAATGGCCTTTAACATGTGAAAATATGACTGCTAGTATGGGATGGTAATCGTGATAGCCTAATTGTTTCATTTACTGATATGACTGGTATTTTGGTTTATGCTAATGTGAAATTATGCCTGTATGCTAATTAATATGGAATATATGATGGAATTGCATTGGTTACTGAGATTTATGTCTCACCCCATTTCATGGGATTAACATTTCAGGTGAAGGTTCTTCGGGTAAGGATAAAAGGAAGCAAGTGGATGAAAATCCATGAGCTTCGGCATATGGGGAGAAGGCTACACTTAGGCTGACTTAATTAGTGTAGATGCTAAATTTTGTATTCATTCTCGTGTAGCATCATCATGTATTCATGTTGCCAAGTGTAGGCATTCATATTTTTCTTGGTTGAAATGTAACCATTAAGGATTTAGGTCTCATTATAGTTGGATATTGATGTACAAACTTGTAGCATCATATATATGGCTTTATTGAAATTGTGATATGGTTTACCATATGATAATTTTAGTCATGTGATGCATTGGATGTGGATATAAACTATTGATGAATGAAATCTCTTTGGAATGTACATGGGATGTTAATTGTTGCTAATGCATGTGTTCTTGCTATCATTAACTTATGAATTTGTTGATATGAGATAGTTAGGCAATTAGGATATAATACCTAAGTTTTGAATTGGAAATGGAGAGTTAGATGAGCAAAAGGGTAAGAAACTACCATTAGGGTCATATAAAATGAGAGAAAGTTGTCCTAGAGTGCTCTTAGGATGAGGACTAAAGTGTGTGGGACGAAATTTGGGTAATGTAGTTACAGGAGGGAGTCATGTCGTGGCTAAGAGGGCTTCGCCGTGGCCAAATAAGAGACAAAGTCGAAGGATGTCGTGGCATAACGAATCCCATTACGGCACAAGGGAAGAAAATTGGCCTAGGGAGTAACAGTGGCGAGGAGCGCCGCGGCCTGATGAATCTCGCCGCGACGCAAAGTGGGAAAAATCACCCAGGAGGGTGACAGAACAGGAACTCGTCGCGGCGTAGTAGGTCCTGCCACAATGCGAGTCGAGGAAATTAATTAAGGGTTGCCAGTAGCAAAACTCACCGCGGTGCAAAAGTATTGCGCCAAGGTGAGGACCATGGGGTTGAGAACAGTAGCTCCAAGAGGGATTTCTGCCACGGTGCCACGTAGATTGGCCGCGACATGGGTCCAACGAGGGTTGTGAAATTTGCCCAGTGATTCCAAAGAGCAACTTGGCCATGGTGGGGAAGGTATAGACCGTGGCGCAAGTCCCCAAACTCCTACCTTTAGCCTAGAAACCCCAGTTTCTTCAATGGCAATGGTAAGAAATGATATAGAAACTCTTGTAGGAGGTTATTATGTTTTGAAACTAATGGACGGATGAATTATAAACCCCTCATGGTAGTATGATTTCTTTTATTCATTCTATTTTATTTGTGGTGGTTTAGTGATGACCCTAATATCAAGGTTCAAATTTCCCCATACTTTCGTAATGTGGTAAAATATAATGACCTCAAACCTTGACCATTAATTAATAATCTTGTATTTAATCATAAATACAATGAGAACAAGGTAGGGTTGTCACATATATCATAAGGGACTCATGCTATGTATACTGAATTCATGTTATTTGAATTTGAACATTCTATACTATTAGCACACTCTTTTCTATATTATTATTCTCTACTAGGGATTCCTTTTTACATGCATTTCTTATTGTGCTAATATTATTGGAATCCTTTCACTTCTCTTAACTTATTTCATCACTTACCTTTTAGGATACTCTTTGATTATTGAGATACTTTTATGATTGATGCCATTGTTTGCTACGCACTCAAGTCACATTACTACTAGGTTGGCCAGACCCAATATTATGTAACCATCATTGCGAGTAAACCATAGCATCAAGCACCAATACACAGGCTCATCATGACTAAGCTTAAAGCTACTATTGCCAATATATTATAAGTTTCCCAATAATCTAAAGTATTCCTTTGTTACTTTTATTTGTCTGCCTTATTTCTATAGGATACTCGAGGGAAAGAGGACTCTTCCTATACTTTCTTATGAAGTTTTCTGCTTCATCCCGAGGTTACTTTACATTGCCCAATTGTCTTTGTTTTGGGCATTATCATGCTAACTAGACATTTATGCCAAGGACAAGCGTGCTTTCTCAAGCACTCAATCACATCAACTCGATATCTATTCTCAATCTATTATGTCCTCGACTTGAACACCATTATGTATTCTCTCTCTTTTTTACTTTCACTATCCTTTTACTCAGGTAAAAGGATACTTTGTTACTTATTTATTCCCTTGCTATTTCGTATTTCTTTACGCTCAAGAGCATTTGCATCTTTTTTGAGTTTCTTTATTTACTCACTCACTTTCTATAACATTAGGGGAGGTCTAATTCCTCTTATGCTCTTAACTAGACCGTCCCTCTGTAAGGAAAATTTTATTTCATGTGACCCCCAGAAGTTACATTCTATAATGCTCTTGGCTTACATTCCTTCTCTGTATAATACAAAGACTCACCTTAAGGAGCTTATCTGGCTAACTACTAGACCTTTATATATTTACTTTCTCTTTGCTCAATCTATTCATTTAGTTATTACTAAAGCAAAGGCATCTCTCCTGTGGACTAGCTTCTAAGCTCTCCCCAGCTTCCTTTCATCACGGGACTTTACAATTTAAGGGTCTACCTGTGGGGATTTTTATTAATCACTATTGAGGGGTCTCCCTCTACTCAAGATATCTTATCATCTTTTCATCAATCCAGGGAGGACCTTCATTGAGCTCTCAATCCGATTATCTTCTCCTTTTTCATTGTGTTCTCTTTTTACTCTGAATTCAAGCCTTTCTTGAATGCTCTTCCATTTCCTCTAGCTCTCCTCCTTAATTTTGAACTCCTCCCCCTTGGCCTAAGCTCAAAATAGAACCAATTCATGTACCAAAGCTATGGGAATGAGGAAGAGAAGAAGATAAATCAAATTGCTAAAGGAAGAAGCTTGAATTTCTACACTTTTCTCACCTTTTTCTTGAATTTTTCCTCTTCATTTTCCTCCATTCTTGGATGCCACTCCCAGTTGGTCCCCTTTTTGTTTTAAGGCAGAAATAAAGTTGGTCATGTGAGGAAGAGAAGAGGGACGTGTATTCAAGGAGGCTTCTTGAACTTTCTTTTTTAAAAATTTCATTTATGTCCCTATTTCATAGGTTCTCCATTTTAGGTCCATTTTTACTCCTTTTTAAGAGCTATCTTTTCCATCATAAAATTTAGGTTCTCTAACTTATAAAATGCCTTTGCAATCACTCAATTTAGAGCTAAAACTTTCTCAAACAAGTCAGATAAAGTTTGGGCTCACCGCCGTTGGATAACATATACTAGAGGTGCTTTAACTGTCCAGGGCTTTTCATAGTTTTTAGAGCCTTTGAGAACCTTGAAGAACTCAAATTTTCCATTTAAAAAGCCCTTTTGTGAGTATTCCAAAAATTGCCTAAAATTACGAAAGTGCTATTTCATTTCGTTCCATTTTTGTTAAAATCTGTCTGGCTATTCTGGCTCCAGTTTCATGGCACCTTTGGCCTTGACTCATCATTATTTAAGGTCTAAAATATTACTCTAATCTTGTTAGATCTCAAATCACTCTATCCGAGGGACTTCCTTTTGTATCTGGTGAATTTGGCACGTTTATGGAGAAATTGTACGTTACATTTCTCGATTTTCTCTTGCTTTCAAAGAACCAAATATTACATAAATCATTGAGCATGTGTAAGAGTATGTAAATATGATGTATGAATCCATTTTGGAACCAAATGTGTGGATATGCGAGTTTTAGCCATCTATGTGCCTTGATGTTTATAGGTATGAATTTAAGTTAAGAGATGAGAATGAGTTCCATGATGATGTGAACCATTTGGCATGCTTCTATATGCTATAAGTATGCTTTTGTATGTGCCCAAGTGGTTATGGAATAATGAGAAAGCCATTTGGTGCCTTTTTATCCCTTTATGGACTTTAAATTGGCCATTTTCTTGAGATAAACCAAAGTCTTACCAAATAGATGATTTGTTCCATGAAATTTGGCAACCAAATAGTTCTTATCTAGAGCTTTTCACAAATCCAAAGAGACTTAATTTGGAGCTCTATAGAATTTATTATAATTTTTTAAAATTGGCCAAATTACGCAGAAACTGTCACGGGTACTATTTATATGGTCAGTTTTCATTTCTATGTCACTCATAGGCCAAATGAAGTCTAATGCCTATGAAATTTTATAGGAATATACGAGACATCATAAGCTTTCCATAGCCATTAAGAGCACTCAATTTTGATTAGTATAGAGAGAGTTATGAATTTTTGAATCTCAAGGTCTGCATTAGTTTGAGAGCACAACCCAGGTTACTATTCTATTATTTTTCATGAGCTAAATTCTTTTGTATTGGTCTAGAATTATTTTTAATAGTTATTTAACATTCAAAGCTTTTGAAAAAGCTATAGTATGCATGATTTTGATTTTTATAGAGTTAGTTATGAATTTTCAAATTCATATCAGAAAACTAGCCTTGCAACCCGAGAGTAAAATTCTGATATTGTGAAGTATGGTCTAAAACCTGAGCTTTGTACACTAAATTGTGATGTTTCTAATATGAATGGGTATGTTATGCATGGATAATGTTATTGGTAAGCCCACACAATTCCTAAAGCCAAGAATGAATTAAATGGGTTTCAATTACGTAAATAACCATGGCCAAAAAGTGCTCATGTGAATAAGTACCATATGTTAATTATGCCATGAGTTAAGAGCTATATAGATATGGAGTTACATGTTCCAAAACCATATACAATTGTTTATACTTCCATACAATTACCTACTACTTGCATACTTTTCCATACTTATGAAAACAAGTAAATAATATATATATATATATATTTACTTAATTACTTAGTCACTCGCTTAAGTGATATTATTCTAGTTGCTTCCGAGTGAAACAACCTTAGTTACATACTTTTGCTACATAATTCTATTTTGAAATCAAGTTTTTTTTTTTAAATTGTGACCTCACGATAAAGTTAGTCACACATCTATGATTAACTCGAAATACTCTTTAGTATTTTCATCCATCTCTTGGTAAGAGGGTTGAGCTAGACCCTTAACTTCATAACACTTTTAGTTTTATGATGAATCTTGAATGCATTACAGACCATGTCATTCATAAGGTCATCCCTATAAATTCATTGTTCTCTCTCTTGTGGCCTTTTTAGAGATCTTGCAAGAGCTCTTCTCTATTATGTCTCTCCTTGTGCATACCCTAAAAGTGTACCATTGTGGGAATAGTTTAACAATCACATGGTCATGCACATTTTCTCTGATTTACCATTTCTTAAAGCCACATTTAGAACATAAACATATTATTTTACCCTTCATACGCTCATTGGCAAATGCAAAGTCTAAAAACCTACTAAGTCTCTTTAAATATTATCATGTATTTCAAGGCTTAGCTATCCAAGACTTAACTATTTTTGAAAGTTAATAAACTAAAAAGATGTAAAGTATATGTGTGATATTGATCTAATTAAAAATTAGTGACCAAATCTAATTGAAAAGAGATAAAGTTTATATAGATGAATAGAATATCAACTAATTAGTTAAGTCAAATAAACTAAAAAGGGGTAATGTCTATATAATATTTGATCAAATAAAAAATTAGTGACCAAATCTAATTAAATGAGCTGAAGTTTATATAAATGAATAGAGTATCAATTAATTAGTTAAGCTAAATAATTAGTTGCATCATTTTGCTTCCTTTTTTAATCTTTCAGCTTGAAAAAGAAGGTTGACTCTACCAATTTTAGGCCACTTTTTTAATTATGTGAGATTGGATCAAATTATAGTTGCTAGCTAAGGGATAATGTCTCTTTTTTCATGTGTTTTGGTCAAATTTTGTTCTATCTTCATAATCATTATTTTTTAAAAAATGCATGTGAACACAAATTTACTTCTCATGATTAGTATATTTCAATCATAAATTATTATAGTGATTTGAATATTCTCTTGGGAAGTTCATTAATTAAAATTTCTTTTTATTTTTCTCTTTTGGTTTTTAAGGGTTAGGTAATTAAAAAGAAATTTGCTTGCTTAACTTTAATTGTAGAATCTTTTCAATCAAAGAACTCTACTAGCTTTAGTTATTTAATTCTCTTATAAAAGAAAAGAAAAAGAAAGTTTAAGGCTTGGATTAGAGATGATAAGCTCATAACTTCCGTGGGTTTTTTACTTGATAGAGGCAAAGGCTTTGCATCAATGAACATGTGTGATTTAGACTTATCAATCAATATATAGAGTGAATGATTTGTTAACTTCTTTCCTATGATTTGAGTTTAAGTATATTTAAAGTATGACAGTCAATAAACATGTGTGATTTAGACGTATCAATCAATATATGGAGTGAATATTTGTTAACTTCTTTCTTATGACTTGAGTTTAAGCATATTAGAGAATATAAAAAAGAATAAAGCTCTTTACTCAATGGAGTTCACAAAAGTAGTGATGGTAATTTTGGTTCTTTTAAATTGCCATTCATGATAAGCATAACACAAGACCTTTTTGTGTTAACCATGTAGCTTAACAATATTCTACTTTCCTCTTCTACTAGATCATATTTGCTTTTTTTATTTTAGCAATCATATCGGACATAATAAGGTGTATATAGAACACAAGACACTTTATTTTAACCAATACATTTTGAAAAAAAAAAAGCTATACATTTTTTAACAAAGTAGTAAGAAATATTCAATATCACATTAGCTTTTTTAATCTTAACTGTAACACCATATCTATGTAGCATTTAACTTGTAGCACAAATAACTTAGAGTGTGCATTTTCATTAAATTAGCATCTTTAGTAGCATAAAGTGTTGTTATTATAAGGCAAATTAACTCATTTTTGCTTGAATAGACCATTTGGGCTTATCAAAGTCATCTTCTATCCATAACACACTTATTCAACTAGAAACATTACAATTTGAAGCATGTATTTCGGGTTTGAGGCATACATAGCAAATTCAACATCATACTTGCATTTTCCTTAAGTTCCATAATTTGACCCAAACTTTGAAATTTCATAACAATTCTAGAAAATTCCAAATCATGTAAATTAGGGGTTTTTGGAAATCTTGGGATGTCATCTAGTCATTGTAAAAATTTTAGATCAAGACAATATCATTTGACCCACCAAAACCAATGAAATAGTAACTAGGTCAAAATTTCAAAAAACAACAGGCCTAGAATTTTAAAAATTCATATCTCTCTACACAGATGCAAATTGAGTGCTCTTAGTGGCTATGGAAGGATTATAATGCCAACTATATGCCTATAAAATTTTATGAATATTGAATTTCATTTGACCCTTCAAAAACCTAGAAAACTAGACTGACCAAATGAACATCGTATAGGCATTTTTTGCTAAAATCAACTAATTTTAAAAAATTATAATAAATTCTCTAGAACTTCAAAAATTATGTTCTATGGTTTTATGAAAAGCTCTAGATGAGATCTAAATTTCTGCTAAATTTCATCAGTCTAGTTTGTTGGAGATTGTACCCTAGGCTAATCATTGTATTACAAATATTATACTTTATTAAGAAATAAGAGTTTTCTTTTATTACATTATTATATTATTTGCATGTTCTATATAATAATATCCTTGAATAAATCATATTGATTATCCTAAATATCCCTAGTCGATCATCATTATGGGAATGATGATGAACTAAGACTAATATGATTTTGATTGATGATTATGTGTTAATCGTGTATATAGATACGAATCAAAATCATAGGCACTTGTTAGGGAACAAGATGTTGGATCGACTTGTCATGAGATAGCTACATGGATTAATTCATAAATGTATCTCATATATAACAGTATTACCGAGCCCTTAGACTTAAGATCACCATAGTTTCCAATATGAGGAATACTATGTTTTGGCATAGTCAAAAGTCATCTTTAATCGGGTGATCATAAAGGCTATGATCGGGCATAGTGAAATTCATGTAGAAAAAGATAAGTGGTCAATATGAAATTTGTCCCTCTGATTAATAAAGAGATATCTCTGGGCCCATCGATGAGTGAGACTAAGAAATGTATAGCTGTGCTTGAATGGAAGGGTTTCTATTTGTACTGTCAGTCTGCATATAGATCAAGAAAGCGACGGTTGAGTAAGATGAGGATGACGTTTCTATGCCTCATACTTGATCTAAATATCATGTGACAAAAAGGATGTGATAGGGTTATATGATAGGTTGCATTAGATCACCAATTCCTATATGATTTGGGTAGTCACAATGTCTTGCTAGAGGCCGCTTGTGACTTGTGGGTCAAAAAGTGTCATTAGCCCACTGCTAATGTCATATGGGCCTACAGGGTTGCACATAAAAACAAGTCTACTAGAGTTAGAATGTCCAAATTCAATGAATGTCAAGTTCAATCTAGGGGTGGAAAAATTTTATAAATAAATATATTTGATATGTATAGTTTATAAAATTCGAAACATATATATTTATATGTTTGAAATATATAAATATATATATTCTTTAATTAATTTAAATGAATTAGTTTTAAATTCAAGTTTATATGATAGATTTAAATTTAGATTAATATGATAATTTAAATTTAATTTATAAGATAAATTAAATTTGAATTTAGTTCTAATTTAGATTAAATAATTGGTTAAATTTAATCTATTAGATAAACTTGATAGACTTGAATTTAAACTAATTTATTTGATTAAGATTTGATTTGATTTAAAATAATGTATTTTAAATTAATCAAGTATATCTAAAACCCTAATGAGATACCTCTATATAAAAGAAAAAGAAGAGATGCTAGGGTTTACTAGAATGACAAAAAAATCCTAGAAAGAGAAAGCATACAGACTGTGTACGGACACTATACGGGCCGCCTAAAGAGAGAAAGAGGAGAGTGTCTTTACTAAGAACGTGTACGGGACGTTGGTCAGAGGCACTAGCATGCGCGTTCAAGTTGAGCAACTATTCGTGTGGATACCGATAGAGAGAGTAGATCTGAAGATTAGTTCCTGAGATCCGATGGTGAAAGAAGTATCACGTAACAAAGGTAAATATTTCTAGTTCTACTCGATTTAAACGACATTAATGGATCCAAGGGAAAGGATTCAGGATTTATAAATTTTAATATTCTGCTACATGTCCCAGAATTCCCAACATAGTTTTGGTTTAGGGCAACATTATGGTCTTAAAAAAGGCACGATTGGTTCCAAATGATCCAAAATGGCTTTTTACATGTAATGGGACCAATTGAGCACGTCCAAAAGCTCACATACAGCATATAAAAGTATCATAACAGGTCTAATTCATTATGGAACTCAAAACCATAATTCCACTTGTTCATATATATAAGCATATCAAGGCTCAAAAGTGTCAAGAACTTACATACTCATACATTTGGCTCCAAATTGATTACTTACATCATATTCATATACCTTTATATATGATCAAAGGTTTATATCTCATAAATATCATATACATACATACTTTGATATTAAATTACATCAAAAGCTATCCTATTGTCAAAGTATCATGATTTGTGCTCATTGGCTTTCATTGTTTGCTCTATAAGGCTCACCTGGACATGGTTAGATAAAAAGTAAGGGAGTGAGATTCAAAGAATCCCAATAAGCTCATTCACCCTTTCAAACAAACATATATGGCATATTTTCAAGTCAAAGAATGCAAACATGCATCAAATGCTTCTAGTAGACACACATAATCATATTTTTAAGTCACATGAAGTCATTTAAATCAAGCATAAGCTCTAGAGACTTTTGGTCTAGCCTTATCCAATTCTTTGGGACTTTTGGATTTATCTTATCCACTCTTAGGGACTTTTGACTTAGTTTGAGACTTTTGGCTTCTCTTCACCTAATCTAAGGGACTTTTGGCACAACCCACCCATTAAGAGCCATACATATTTAAATTGTCATTTAATAAACATAATGGCACCAAAGTATTAAACTAATAGCCATAAGCATATCTCATGGTTCAAACATACATACAAGTATCTAATGACAAGCAAACAACCAAGCAATGTATACAAGAAAGGATGGAGAGCTACCTTGAGTCAAAAAGTACAAACTTTTTCCTTGAACTTTACTTCTCCTTCTCGAACTCACATACACACCTAGGAGGAGATTGATTTGATTGGTCTAGATACATCAAATAATACACAAACATATTATTGGAACCAATTCTAACCTCACATAAACTCTACACAAGCCTGTTGTAGCTTATGGCATGGTTATGGTTCCATACAAGGGCATAATGAAGTAACTCATATAATTTATAATTTTGGCTCCAATTTCTCCCTCAATCTAAGTCTCATGACCCCATTTAAACTCACGAGAGTCATCACAAATTCAATTTAAGGAGCCAAACATCAACTTGCTTCTTTATACCTAAAAGGAACCTTAAACTTTCAACTTTCAAAATATGGTTTCTAAATTCAAACAGATGGTTTCTTTAGTGTTTATTATTCATTTCTAGACCACTTCTACCATTGGAATTAGGAAAAACTCTCCCTAGGTACTTGCTCTCTCTGTTGGCTGAGGTAGCAGCCCATGGAGTTTCATTCAATTTCCTAGGGAGTTTGTTATTCATGAAGCTTCCTAGATCTCTTATAAACTCATACATACTCTTAGATAAGTTAGATTATCATTAGAAAGCTTCAAAATTCCCTTGGTATAACTAAAACCCTACTTGCCATAACTTAAATTCTAAAACTTTTCTTTTGGTTCCTATAACACCATATTTACTTAACCTATCTCATCAGATTCCAAGCTCATTACCTTGGCCAAGCACACTTTCTTAAGAAAAATACCATTAAAATAATACATTATTTTGCGTTATGTTGTGAATAAAAATTTCATTTTGTATCTTGTGAACCATATGAACTCATCCATCTCATTCTCCTATTTAAATACACACATACAACTCAAAACTATCTCAAGATGTGGCCAAAAACTCGAGCTCATAAACCATATACACAAAATGATAGGATGTTGCCTCAGGTTCATGTGCTAGGTTTCTGTCATGAATTTTGAAAAATCATAACTAATTCTAGAAAACTTGAAATCAAGAACACTATACCATTCTAAAAAGCTATAGATGTCTAATTTATGTTGAAAATAAGTCAAGGCAAAAATAGGAATGTCTAGCTACTAGAAATTGATAGAACAATACCTAAACTCAGAAGGTGCTACTGGTACTATCATAAGACTTCAAAAATTCATATCTCTCTACTCAGACATCCAATTAGGGTGATCTTAGTGGAAATAGAAAGCTTATCATATCTAGTTTATTCTTGTAAAAATTCATAAGCACTGGACACCATTTGGCTCTTGAATGATAGGAGAAGAGACTAACTATATGAACAGTAACCATACCAGAATAGTTGAAATTTGGCAAATTTGGAAACTCATAATTAATTCCACAGAGCTCCAAATAATTTGGTCTTTAGCTTCTCAAAAAGATCTAGATGAGATCTATATGAATGGCAAAATTTATGGAAAAATTTATTCATTTGATCAGATTGTCCCATAGGGTTGCAAATTGGTCCATTTATGCTTCTTAAAGGGTCATAAAAGGGTCAAATTTGCTTCCAAAGCTTTCATAGCTACTTAAGCACATGGAACAGCACCAAAATGGTCTACTAAACATGTCTCAAAGGTGCACAAACCTAGATTTCACAAACTCACACTCTCACCCCAAGGTATGCATAAGAACATATAAGCTTCATCTTGCCATTCAATGCCAAAAAATTGTTATATTATTCCCATGGCATCAAATCTCATATATACATCAAGCATTCATATAATTACATATGTTCAAATGATTATAAAAGATATTCATCATGGGATTACATCATATGCCATCAAAATGGTTACAAAGTAGACAAAATAGCACACTTTCTTATCAATCTTTCTCTTTCAACTAGGTGGCTCCCATTCCTTGGTTCACTTGGTCCACCTAGACATGTTAGGTAATGGAGAGGAAGGGATGAGATTCTAGGAATTCCAATAGCTCATCTTCCTTTCAACCATACATAAAGGATGCAAATTCAAGTCCAAAATGCATGCATGGATATCATGAGTGCATAATCTGTGACAACCCTAACTTCTAATCATGATAATTATGGTTAAATACATGATCAAGGTTTATAGTCATTACAATTAAATACATCATGAAAAATATAGGAAAATTTGAACCTCGATAATATTACGGTCATTAACTACACAACCACAAATGGGAGAATGCATAAAAGAAATTGTACTATCATGAGGGGTTTGTGATTCACCTATCCATCAATTCAAATGCACAAAAACCTCCTACAAGTGTTTCTACATCATTCCCTAGCATTGCCATTAAAGAAACTAAGGTTTCTAGGCTAAAGGTAGGAGTTTGGGAACCTTTGCTACAACTTGAAACTCTCCCACCACAGCTAAGTTAGGTACTGGAGCTTGAAAACTAAGTTTTTCACTTTGTGCCGTGACCCTCACCTTCCGCGCCGTGGCTAAGTAACTATCAGGAATCTTATTGGGCAACTCATGTGAATTTCACACTATCACCGCAGCGAATCTATGTGGTGCCGTGGCTAAAATGCCTCATGGAGCTACTGTTCGAAGTCCTACGATTCTTGCCTTGGCGGAATATGTTTACGCTGCGGCAAGGCTAGCTACTGGACACTCCTTGCCTAGTTTCCTCAACTTGAGCCACGATAAAACATGTTGCGCCTCGCTGAGTTTTCTCTCTGTCACCCTCCCTGAGCAACAGTTTCACTTTGAGCTGCGACGTTCCTCACCACTGTCACTCTACAGGCCGTGGCGAGGCCTTCCTAGCCGCGACATGACTCCCTCCTGTAACTACACCTCCTAAATTTTATCCTATGCACTCTAACTCTCCTCTTAGGAACACCCTAGCACCACTCCCCCTCATTTTATACGATTGTAATGGTATTTATCTACCTTATTTACCCAACTATTCTACCATTACCAATTCAAAACTTAAGTATTAATTCTTACTCGTCCAACTACCATATATAAGCAAATTCATGGATTAATGATAGCAAGAATTTCATAAGCTACAAACAATTATTATTCAAATATATATATTCCATGAGAGATTTCTTGCATCACTAGCTCAGGTCTATATCCAATGTGTCACATAATTATAGTGCCCAAATGGTAAATCATATCAGAAGTTCAATAAAGTTCATAGCAGATATCATAAATTCATACATCCAATACCAAACTAAAGTAAGGCCTACTCCTCAATAGATACATGTTATATTATCAAAATACAGACTCCTACACTTGGCAACATGATTACACGATGATGCTATACAAAAGGGGTACAAAATTTAGCATCTATCCTACTCAAATCAACCTAAGTATAGCCTCCCCTACACATGGTTGAAGCTTATGGATTTTAATCTACTTGCTTCCCCTTATCCTTACCCGAAGAACCTTAACCTGAAATAGTTAGCCCATGAAATGAGGTGAGATGTAAATCTTAGTAACCAAGGCAGATGCCATTTATATATTACAGTTTAATTAACATATATACATGATTTCACGTAAGCATTAGAAAATATATCAACCATATCAGTAAATGAAATAATTAGGCTATCTATGATTACTATCCCATACTAGCAATCACAATTGTACATGTTAAAGGCTAATAACATCGGGAGAGGCCTGTCCATGGAACCTACTCCCTAATGAGCACAACCAAGGCTCAAGTGCATCTGGGGTTTGATCACAACCCAGTGCCCAATCGAAACACATGCATGGGTAGCAGCTGTACCACAATTCCACCATGGACTCACAAGGTCCAATCACATATAACAAATAGCCAACCAATTCATTTAGCATCAAAATTATAATCATGCAACATATACAAAATTAAAACAGACATATGCATGGAATTAGCATGAACTCCGGTTACCTCATTTGTAGCTAATCCTCTAAAAGCCAATTGATGCTACTTAGCCTATAAACACAAAACCAAGCCATTACTATCCCTAATTACAATTTATATAAGAAAATCCATTACTCAAGGAGTTAAGCTCTATAGAACTACTCAGAGACACTTACTCAATCACCAAGAGTCTCTAATTTCGGGTTTTGTCTTCCCCAGACCAGAAACACCAAAATATCACTCCAAACCATAGGAAAATTCGTACAAAATTAAACCCCATACTATAAGTCTACTATAGGGGTCTTAAACTAGTAGGAAATGCATCAAAATGAAGAGTTTATACTTACCTAATAACACCCTCAGCCCCAACCTACGAAATTTCACTAAGAAAATCTCTAACAACCACATTTCAGATTTTGGGTATGGTGAAAATGCTCCAAATGAAAAACTAATCAAGACAAAATGAAGAGAAAGAGACGGGGGTTAAGTTATACAACTATTACCTTGGCTGAATCTTGCTCTAGAAGTGGGAAATGATGGAAATGTGTTAAGAACCTTAGCCTACCCTTTGGACCTCCGAATTTCCCTTTTGTTTCTTGTGTTTCTGCAGAATGGGGGTGGCTAAAATGGTTTTTAGGGTTTTAAGTTGGCTTCTAAATGTGTTATAGGTCAACCCATCAGCCCAAGGACCTATTGGGCTCCCACTAATTATTGGGCTGAAGTTGTAATTTATTGGACTAGCTTTAATAATTTAGACTTTTAGTTAAGTTAGACCAAGTTTATAAAAGCCCACTTAGTTGAGGTCTGCACAAGGGGTATTAGGCCAATTACAAGGGCTTATATAAGTTAGGTCTTAGGTCTCTATCTCATTAAATCAGATTGGGCCCTCCCTAGGTGCTCTCTCTTGGGCCAAGTCTCACATTAAAAGGTTGGGTCTGCACCTAAAATTATTAGGCCTTCATTAGTTTCTAACCTTGGCCTACTTAATTTAATTTAGTCCTAAATGGGGTTTATAACTCAATTAAATCTCAAACTCATATTAATAATTTATCTCTCTAAAATTTTCATTCACTTAACTTGCCCAATTATTCTATATTAATTATTCTTAATTAACCCAAATCTATGATTAATACCTTAATTAATTTTGGGGTGTTACATAATCATTCATGGAACATTTCTTATACTTAAGAAGTCACATAAAACATATATAAACTTGCCAAGCAAATGGTTGAGCCTCACCCATTCTCTTTGGGAGATTTTGGACTTGCCCCACCCATTTTCTTAAGGGACTTTTGACTAAGCCTCATTCTTTAAAGACTTTTGGCTTGTCTCACCCATTCTTGAGAGTTTTTAGCTCATCCTCACCCTAGCTAAGGGACTTTTTGCTTTACCACACTCAAGCAAACCAAACACATGCTCATAAAATATCATTTAAGTGCATAACATAGCAACATGGTACCATGGCATATAGATACATGCTAAAACATCTTTCATGGCTTAAAACATACATACGCACACCCAAAGACAAGAACAACACCTAATCATGCATGAGAGAAAGAAGAGAGTTACCTTGGTTACACAAACATGGTTTTTTTCTTGAAAACTCTTCTCTCCTTCAACCACACACTCACAATGATGTAAGACTTGATTCCTTTGACCTAGACACATTATATGGGAGCCAATTATACTCTTGGAGCAATTTCTAAATCCACACATTCATTTTAAAAGCTAGATTGTTCTTATGGCTCATTTATGGTTCCATAATGCACCGAATAAGGAAACACCCATAATCCATGATCTTTTCTCATTCTTTCCATCCATTTATGATTCTTGACTTCATTTAAGCCTCTTAGAGCCATCACATAATTAATTTAAGGAGCCTAACTACATGTTGCTTCTTTAAGTCACAATATGGAACCTATGCCATCTCACTTCCTAGGCTTCCTAAAATTTTTCCAAGGCTTCCTATCATCCTCTCACATCATATATGATACAAAACCAAGTTTGGAAGAAATTAAAACACTTACTTTGTGCTCCTTCCATGATAGGCTGAGGTTATGACATCATTTAGTACCAATGGAGTTGTTTTGATTTCTTTGATAGGAAAAGCATGTGGGAGGCTCCATTGATATCTTAGGAACTCATATAGACTCTTAAACATCTTAATTTATGGCTAGAACTCATCTTACAAACCAAGGTGCTACTAAAACCCTAGGTTGCATCTTGGAAAATCATGGTTCTTTCTTTGTTTTCTTTGCATATTCTTATCCCCACACTCTAATTCTTAAGATTCATCCTTGGTTTGGTTAAAATTTCAACTCCTCTTGGCTGTCCATATATGGGCGAAATACTCAAGAAGAGGCACAAGGAGGATCAAGCATGAAAGTAGCAAAATACCTTGTTTTCCTAGCCTTTCTTGGATGCTTCTTGCTTTGCTTGGATTCTCCTCTTGAAATTCAAAATTTTCCCTCTTGTTTTAACCTAAAAATAAACCCAAATACATCACTAAATCCATAGAAAGAAGGAGGAGAAGGAGGAGAAGGAGGAGAGCAAGATTGGTGAAGGAAGAAGCATGAAAAACCATGGATTTTCTTACTTTTTTGCTTGGTTTTCTCTTCTCTTCTTCCTCCCTCTTGGTGTGCCACTTTAAGGAGCTCAGGGTTCTATTTTGGTGCAGTGGAAAGTCAGCCAAGGTGGTAGGAAGAAGTGGGGCGTGCTATATAAAGGCTAAGGACCCATTTAAGACATTTCAAATTTTCAATTTTGCCCTTTGTTATTGGCTTTTTTGTTTTAGGCTCATTTCAACTCTTTTTCGAGAAATGTCTTTTCCATCATAAAATTTAGCATATCTAACTAATAAAATGCCTTTAGAATCACTCAAATTGGATATAAAACCTTCTCGAACAAAAGGGCCAAAGTTTAGGTCCACTGATCTTCTAAATTGTAAATCGAAAGGGTTTTAACTATTTTAGGGATTCTTATAATTTTTAGGGCCTCTGAGAACCCCAAAAAATTCATTTTTTTCATTTAAAAATCCTTCCTTTAAGTTTTCTAGAAAGTGCGTAAAATTACAAAAATGACATTACGTATCGTTGCATTTTTGTTAAATTTCGTCTAGTTATTCTAACTTCAGTTTCAAGGCACCTTTGGCCTTGGATCATTATTATTTGAAGTCTAGAATATTATTCTAATTTTATGAGATCTCAAATCCTTCTCTTTAGAGGATTTTCTTTTGTATCCGATGAGTTTCGCACCTTTATAGAGAAACCAAATGTTATATTTCTCGCGTTTTCTTACATTTTTGAAGAACCAGATATTACATTTCATTCCCCTTTAAATCAATTTCATCCTCAAAATTTAGAGGTGCAAACTCATCTAGTCTCTAATATTCTCCGTAACTAGCCCTTTCTTTCCTTTCTTCCTGGCTCTTTCAAGTTTCTTTCTACTAGGGAACTTTCATTACGTGCCATTAATGAGAGCTTTTCTTTTTCTGTACTATCATTATGGATGGAGTACATGCTAGTCCTTTTCATAAGGGAAAGAAGTTCTGGCTCTTAATTATGCTCTTATGATTTTGACCTTATCTTGGGAGAGCTTACTAATCATATTTCATTAGTCTTAACCTATTCATAGAGGTTAACTTTCTTCTCAGTGGACTCATTTACGTACCTCGGGAGGTAATTCATTTAGTATCAAGTCTCCCGTATCATCTCCCAATGGCTTCCCATAAGGTCTCATTACCTTTCTCTGTTCATTAGAGCCATTAGAGCTTTCTATCTGTTTACTCATTTATTTCAATATACAGTCCACTATTCATCTTCATGCTCTTTCTTACTAGCTCATCCTATAATCACAATTCATATTTCTTTCCATTATAAGCCTAACATCTTAATCGTTTACTAGGATTACAACTCCTTCAAGGAGTCTCCACTTTTAATTATCCCCGTTTCTCTATTTAGTAACTTATTTGCCTCTTTAGGTCGGGACTTTTTACTCACTTGATAGTGGGCAATTTACAATCCCTCATCTTAAATGAACTGGCATCCTTTTTAACTTTTACATTAGCATTGAAGAGTAACTACTACTAACAATTGCTGAATTTTGGTATGATGGTAATTATGCTCACAGTCTTAATCATTGGAGGCACGGTCTACCACTTACCCCATTATAAAAAGTCATACCAGGCCTTTTTAAATATATAGGGATCCTTTTATCCCTTGATCAGGTCTAATATCTGATGGGCAGTGGTTCATTTGTCTCTAATTTTGGAAAGCTACTTCTTTGTTTTCTTCATCCCACATATTATGCTTATCTATCAATAGGTCTAGTCAATGATCTCACTGTCTGAGTCTAGCATAAGTATCTTTATGGCAATGGTCTACTAGACTTAGGAAATCTCTTGTCTCTGAGACAAAACTACCTGAAACTGTACTGGTCTCTAAGACTAATTGCTCTATAAAAATTATCTCAGGCTATCATCTCCCCAGAGAACTATTATGCTATAACTATGGGCTGTCTGTAACTCAGTGGGATCTACTGCGACCATTGGGTCTACTATGACCTCTCAGAGCTTTGTTAGGGTCTACTGTGACCCATAATATTATACTAAGATCTACTACGATCCATCTTTGGAAGACTCAAGGCCTAAGATTGCTGTATCTGAGCATAAAATAGATGCTCACTAAGTCCGATAACTATCGCTCATAATCTCTAAGGCTAAACTTAGATATCCATCATGCTCTTCAAGCGAAGTGGGTTCTGTGTCATCTATTTCTCTGAGATCCTATCGTAATGCTACTTAGGAGCATTCTAACTTTCTTTACTACTTCTTATGGGATCCTTAAGCTCCCACTTCAAGCCTTTTTCACACAGGCTTTCCTTCTTTACTTACTTTATTTATACTCATTCTGTCTTTCCCCTCATATCCTGCAATTTCTAGCTATGCCCACATTCTACTCATGCGTGTCTTTAGCATTAGGGCATCTCACGCACTAAGCATGCCTAACATCTTTTGCAAGATAGAGGTCGTAGGCTAGTCCCTTTTCACTTTATTTAGTCATATCATAAAGGACTCCTCTTATGCATTTTGAACTCATGCTATTTGACTTTTAACATTCTACTACTATTAGCACGTTCCCTTTTGCATCATTGTTCTTTGCTGGGGATTCCTTTCTACATACTTTTCTTATCATTCTGATATTACTAGAATCCTTTACTTCACTTTCTTTAGCTTATCTCTTGATTTAACTAATTAGGATACTTTTTTATTATTAGAACACTTTTTTATGATTGATGCCATTGTTTACTATGCACTCAAGTCACATTACTACTGGGTTGGCCAGACCCAATATTATATAGCCGTTGTTCCAAGCAAATCATAACATCAACCACTAATACACAGGCACATCATGACTGAGCTCAAAGCCACTATCGCCAGCGTATTATAAGTTTCCCAATAATCTAAAGTATTCTTCTGTTACTTTTCTTTATCTTCCTTTATTCTATAGGACACTCAGGGGAAAGAGGACTCTTCCTCTGATTCTTCATGAAATCTTTTGCTTCATCCCAAGGTCACTTATGTTACCTGATTGCCTCTGTTTTGGGCATTGCCTTACTATATAGACATCTATGTTAAGGACAATCATGCTTCCTCAAGCACTCAATTACATCAACTCAATATCTATTTTCAATCTATTATGTCCTTTACTTAAGCATCATTACATATTTTCTCTCTTTTTACTCTTACTATCCTTTTACTCAGGTAAAATGTAATATCCGGTTTTCTGAAAATGAGAAAAAATGTGAAAAACGTAACGTATGGTTTCTCCGTAAACGAACGAAATCTACCGGATACAAAAGCAAGTCCCCCGAAATGACTTAGTTAAGGTCTCAAAAAATTTGGGAAGTATTATAGACTCCTAAAAATGAGAATCCCAGGCTCAGGCGAAAAGAAAAATAGAGCTAGAAAGAAGAAACAAAATTTGAACGAAAGGTTGACAAAACGTAACGGCATTTTTGTCATTTTGAGAAAATTTTTGAAATTTTCATAAGAGGGCTTTTTAAATGAAAGTTTTTAGTTCTCTAGGGTTCTCAGAGGCCCTTAAAACCATAGGAAGCCTTAGAATAGTTAAAACCCCTCCGGTAGACATTTTTTAATGTTGGTAGACCTAAACTTTAACTGATTCGTTCAGGAAGATTTTAGTTCCAATTTGAGTGATTCCAAAGGCGTTTTTTTAATTGGGAACCTAAATTTTATGATGAAAAAGATGGTTCTCAAAAAATAGTTAAAATGAGCCTAAACGGAGCAAACAGGCATATAACACCCTAAAAATTAATTAAGGTGTTAATAATATATTTAGACTAATTAAGAATAATTATTATGGAATAATTAGGTAAGCTATATGAATGAAAATTTATAGAGAAATAAGTTATTGATATGAGTTTAAGATTTCAATTAGATTAAAGCTTAATTTGGGCCCAAAATTAATTTGAATAAGCCATGGGTAAGGATTTATGGAGGCCCAATGATTTTAGGTGTAAGCCCAACTCCTTATCATGAGATTTGGGCCGAGAGAGATCACCTAGTAATAGCCCAATCTGATTTAATGAGATGAAGGCCTAATACCCAATTTACATGAGCCCTTAAGTTAGCCCAACACATATTATGCAGACCTAAACTAGATTGGCTCTTGAAATTTGGCCTAACCCAACTACAACTCTGAAACCCAACTCATGAGATTCAGCCCAACTTATGAGATAAGGCCCAATAAGCATAAAAATCTAAACCTACAAAGAATTGGGTCATTGGGTCAGCATACTTCACTTAAACTTAAAATGTTCTGCAGCCCACCTCACTAAACAAAGGCCCAATAAGCACACATCTGAACTTAAGTGGATTTTGGGCCTTAGGGTTGACCCAAACTCATTTAAAACCCTAACTTACTTAGCCCCTTACCCTTTATTCTACAGACCAACTCAATCTTTGGCAAAGGAGTACTCTATTTTCGCATAGGAAGAAAGGAGGCTAGGGTTTTCTGCATTCCTCCACCATTTCTCACTTCTAGAGGATGATTTAGCCAACGTGAGTTATATATAACTTGACCTTCTCATCCTCCTCTTCATTTTGGTCCGATTAATTTTTGGATTTAAGTATTTTCATCTTCTTCTCAAATCTGAAATTTTGTGTTGGGTGATTCCTTGCAAGATTTTCGAACTTGGAGATTAGAGGGAGGATTAGGTAAGCATTTCCCTTCCATTTTGTGTATCACTTTGCTAGAAAATGCCCCTAAGGATATATTATCATAATGGGTTCTGTTATTGTGTGAAATTACAAGGAGATAATGGTGGAAAACCCAATTTTCTGGGCTTGATGATTGAAATGCTAATTTTGGTGAGTCCATGGTGGATTTTCGGAGGTGAGGCTATGGCTGTTGTTAAGTGAGTATCTCCTTCCCATTTTGATGCATTTTCTATTAGTTTGAGACCCCTATAGTTGACCTATGATATGAGCTTTAGTTTCATGTGAAATTACCTAGAAATTAGAGTGAACTATGGCAATTTTTGGTGTGGGAAAATTGGAATCCGAAATTAAATTCTTTGGTAATTAGGTGAGTAACCTCTAGTCTGTCATTAGTAGTTCAACTCTTTGGATATTTGATTGTAATTAGAAATAATGATAATTATGCTTGTTATAGGCTTGGTGTGCATTTGCATTATTATGGTAGCTAGGGGAAGAGTAATTGGCTTCATTGAGGTAATCGGGGTTAATTTTCCACTTCCATGTATATGTTCATGTTGATCTGATATTGTTTGCACATGTATGATTTTAAAATGTCAAATGATTGGTTGACTACTTGAATTATTATTGTGATTAGACCTTGCGAGTCTGTGGTGGAGCGGTGGTGCAGCTGCCACCCGTGCATATGCTTCGATCAGGCATCGGGTTATAATCAGGCCCTGAATGCATTGAGCCCAGGTTGTGCTCATTGGGGAGTTGGTGCCGTGGACGGACCATTCCCGGTATTATTGGCCATTAACATGTGGTGTATGATTGCTGGTATGGGACAGTAGTCATTGATTAACTTGTACATATATATGGAATCTGCCATTTTGTTATTGAGATTGTATATCTCACCCCGTTGTGGGCTAACATTTTTAGGGATTTGGACCTCTTAGTGGTAAGGAGAAAATTAATGGAAGATCATTAAATGGTTTGGTAGCACATAGGTTTGGGAGCTTTGACAAAATGTATTGTAATTAAATTGCTAGTTTTGTATCATTACTGCATTGTATCATGAGTTGCCAAGTATAGGGACTGTATATGTAATTTAATTATCATAAAATTGAACATTATGATTGTAATTGGCTAATAATGGATAAGTGATCTGATTTTATATGAGCATTAAGCATGGGCCCCATACACCTTATGACCAGAATACATTCGTTGTCATTAAATTATGGTTTTGTTGATGTGTGGTAGCTTGGTAAGTAAAAAATAATGCTTTAAATCTTGAGATGGATAAGGATAGATTAACTAGGTAAATCAAGTAGATAAATACCATTAGAGGTTCACAAATGGAGGGAGAGTGGTCCTAGAGTGTCCCTAAGATGAAAATTGGAGTATAGGGGATGAAATTTAGGTAATGTAGTTATAGGAGGGAGTCGCGCCGCGGCTAAGAGGTCTTCATCGCTGCCAAATGAGAGACAGAATCGAAGGGCGCCGTGGCGTAATGAATCCCGCCACAGTGCAAGAGAAGAAAATTGGCCTGGGGAGTGACAGTGGCAAGGAGCGCCGCGGCGCAAAGTAGGAAAAATCACCTAAGAGCTGATAGAATGGAAACTCGTCAAGGCACAAATATATTGCGCTGAGGCGAAGCTGACAGAATGGAAACTCGCCGAGGCCCAAATATATTGCGTCGAGGCGAGAATCGTGGGGGTTGAGAAAAGTAGTTCCAGGAGGCATTTCCGCCGTGACGCCATGAAGGCTGGCCGCGGCGCAAGTCCTCAAACTCCTACTTTGAGCCTAGGAACCCCAATTTCTTCAATGGTAATAGTGAGAAATGACATAGGAACACTTGTGAGAGGTTATTAGGTATTGAAATTGATGGACGGATGAATTATAAACCCCTTTATGGTAGTAGGATTTCTTTTATGCAAATTTTGTTTTGTTTATGGTGGTATGGTGATGACCCTAACATCACTGTTCAAATTTCTCCATATTTTCACAATGTGATGAATTGTAACAACTCCAAACCTTGATAATTAATGATTAATCGTATATTTAACCATAGTTACAATGATAGGAAGGTAGGGTTGTCACAAGGCACATAGGGGCAAAATAGTTATTTTGAAAAATTGTAAAAGAGCCTTCTTAAGTAAGATTACACCTCATCACCTTCTCCAAACTTCCATTTGCAGAAAAAGGGGCAGCAATGGCATGACATTAAGAGGGGGGAGAGAAAAGAAGTTTAAGCTTCTATTTAGGTAAGTAAACGGCCCTGTTTCATCCCACGCCAGTTAGGAAAGTTATTCTTCTCTTTAAGAGCTCTCTAATGGTGGTTTTCTTTTCTTAAAAAATTGAAGATTCAAGTCTAACCCGAGCCAAAAAGGAACTCTTTTCAAAAAACCAATCAGTGGAAAATAATCTATGCAAAGAGAGCTCCATTTTAAGATAAGACTTTACTTGAAACATTTACAAAATCTTATGTTTCCAAGCCATTTAAGCTTAGGTCTAGAGAGAGAAAGTGAGAATGAGAGTTTTTCTTTATGTATTCTTGATGGAACCAAAGGTTATGGAGTGTGAGGATTAAGAATATACAACTAGAATTGAAAAAGGAGCTTTAGAATGCAAGTTATGGAATTTAGGGATTTGGTTGCACCTAGGCTAAGATGAAGCTTCCTAGTAGTAATTTAAGTTATCTAAGAATATATATGAGTTCCTAAGATACCAAGAGAGCCTCCCATATGCTTCTCCCATCAAAGAAATTAAAACAACTCCATTGGTGCCATATGGAAGCATAACCTTGGCAAAGGAGGGTTTATGAACCTAGGGAGTGTTTTAATTCATTCCAAGCTTAGTTTTGCATCATGTATGATGGGAGAGTATGAGAGGAAGCCTTGAAAAAATTTTAGAAACCATAGAAAGTGAGTTAGTGTCTTATATTCCATAATATGACCTAAAGAAGCAACATATAGTTAGGCTCTTTATTTTAATTGTGTAATGACTCCAAGAGGCTTAAAAGGAGTCAAGAATCATATTTGAAAGGAAGGAATGGAGCCTATAATTTATTTGATGGGTGTTGCTTCATTAGGTGCATTCTTGGAAGCATAAAAGGGCTAATGAGCTAAGCTAGTGTCTAAGCAAGTAGTGTGGCCATAGACTTTGCTTCAAGAATATAATTAGCTTCCATATGATGTGTCTAGGCTAAGAGGAATGATCTCCACCTTCTTGGGTGTGTGAGGTCAAGGGAGAGGATTGAAGACTTAAGGAAAAAGTGTATAAATGCTAGCAAGGTAGCTCTCTCCACCTCTTTTCATGCATGATTGCTTGCTTTACTTGTCTTTAAATGTGTGTATGTGTATTTCAAGTCATGAAAAATATTCTAGCATGAGCTCTTACTCCATAGCACCATGATGATGCATTATATTTCTAAATGATGTTTATGATGTTTGTTTTGGTTTGCTTGAGCATGGTGAGGCTAAAAACCCTTAGCCATGGTAAGGATGGCAAGTGGTGTACTCCATCATTGTATATGACCTATAACCACATGAACATGTATAATTATGTTATTACATCATGTATAATTGAGAGCTAAGGTTGTATGAATGGAAATGCACATTTTAGCCATGTAATGGCAAGTTTATATTATAAAAGTGTATGTATAATGCAAGTGAGATGGTCAAATTGAGATGCATGAGGTTTGGGACCATTTGGGCAGCTTACATAAGTCATATTTATGCTTTTAGACTTGCCCAAGAGGTTCCAAACACCAAGGAAAGCCATTTGGACATTTTGGAATCTTGCATGGATCAAGAATTGATCAATTTAGAACTCTACACCACTTTTTGTCCAAATGAGCTCTTCTTGATCTAAGATTTTGTATTCAATTAGATCTTGTTTAGAGCTTTTTGGAAAGCTAAAGAACAAAATTTTTGGAGGTTTAGAGAATATTTGATGAATTTTCAAAGTTGGCAAAAATTCTAGTTTTGGTTTGATGCACTATTCATTTGGTCCAAAAATGATTTATGTCACATACGGCTCAAATGATGTCCAATTGGCACAAAATTGTATACGGAGAAACTAGACATTCCCAGTGACTTGTGCCAACTAAAAGTAGCTCATTTGGATGTCTAGAGAGGGAGATATAAGTTTTTGAAGATTCTTCCCAGTATCAGGCACTCCAATTGACCTTAGGTACTATTTGATTAATTTTCAACGTCTAGGCATGCCTGAGCTGATTTTTCCCTCTAGCTAACATCCAAAAATTTCCATATTAGTATCATTTACATAGATTGGATTTTTGTGAAATTAATTGGACATTTTTAAAGTTTGCTGGAGAATTCTGTTATAACACCAGTAGATAGCCTGACCTCTAGACCTTTTCAAATGTCAAACACCTTCTGTGTGGTGTTTCATGGTCTAAAAATATTTTTACCATCAAGTAGACATATCTAGCATTCCAGAATGACCAAGAATGCATGATTTCAATTTTTCTAGAATTAGTTATGATTTTGCAAAGTTTATGATAGAATAGAAAAAATTCTAGCTGAAAATGCATATATGTATTTTATGCTTCCCTTTGCTTTCCGCGAGTTGTAGGCCACCTTTGATGATGCAAATGAGTTGTATTTATATAGTTAAATATGAGAATGTGATACATGAGTCCATATGGCCCACGAGACTTTGAAGAAAAATTTTATACGTGATGTAATGCTAAGAAATGAATTATTTAATGCTATTTCTCCTTGCCTCTTTGTGAATTGCTTGATATGAGGCCTAAACAAGTTTACAGGTCATAAGCCTTTTAACATCAAAATCGGCCTATTTATAGGTGATTTTTAGCTGTAGAGGTCCAAACTTGATTTTAATCCTTCCTAAATTCATTTTTATCATAAATAAGTTTGTTCATGCTCAATTTATAGTATATAACTCTTGGAATCCCTTTAAACATCATTGGGCCTGAAGTGATAGCATAAGACTTAAATTCTACATTGACTTTGAAAAATCATAACTTGTGTAATATCCAGTTCTCTGAAAACAAGAGAAAATGTGAGAAACGTAATGTATAGTTTCTCCATAAATGAACAAAATTCACAAGATATAAAAATGTCCCCCGAAATGACTTAGTTAAGGTCCCAAAAAATTTGAAAAGCATTCTTGTAAAGTCCCATATCGGATAGGAAGGTCTTGGGCTAAGACCTTATAAGTGAGGGCGAAGCTTCCCCCACTAGACGTACGTTTTCCTTGAGCAAAGGTTGGGTAACCAAGCCCTCGAAGCTCGGAAGGTGACAAAACCCTTGGGAAGGTCGGGTCAAAGACCCACAAACCAGGGGACAATACGTTTGGTGGCTTTGTAAGTATGTTGGTATCAGAGCCGGCCTAGCCGCATGTGTAACTCAAGGACGAGTTGGCCCCAAGGGGGTGGATTGTAAAGTCCCACATCGGATAGGAAGGTCCTGGGCTAAGGCCTTATAAGTGGGGGCAAAGCTTCCCCCACCAGAGACGCATTTTCCTTGAGCAAAGCCTGGGTAACAAAGCCCTCGAAGCTTGAAAGGCAACAAAACCCTTGGGAAGGCCGGGTCAAAGACCCACGAACCAGGGGACAATACATCTGGTGGCTCTGTAAGTGTGTTGGTATCAGAGCCGGCCTAGCCGCATGTGTAACCCGAGGACAGGTTGGCCCCAAGGGGGGTGGATTGTGAAGTCCCACATCGGATAGAAAGGTCATGGGCTAAAGCCTTATAAGTGGGGGTGAAGTTTCCCCTACCAGACGTGCATTTTCCTTGAGCAAAGGCTGGGTAACCAAGCCCTTGAAGCTCGGAAGGCGACAAAACCCTTGGGAAGGTCGAGTCAAAGACCCACGAACTAGGGGACAATACATCTGGTGGCTCTATAAGTGTGTGGTATTAAATGTCATACCTTATTTTATAACCCTTTTTCCTATTACAATTACCTCATATATTACTTAGAGAAGTCAACGGAAACCTGAACTGATAAAAATTTTTCATTTTAAAACTTCCTCATACAATTTCACTATTCATTTGGTCATTTCTAAATTCTTATCTAACTTTGAAAATACGTGCTTAATTACAGAAAAATCGTATGGGGTTAATTTAGGGCTCTACTTCAAGCTCTCTAACCCCTTTACACCGAAAAAATGCTTACTTAGCAGAGCACATATAAATTCATATAAAGTTGCCCCTACAATAATTTGGACAATTTTACCCCTCATTGGTCATGTTATTATTATTATTATTATTTTGCCTTTATATAAGCGCAGGCATTCTTGCATCTTAGGCATTAGTCATACTCTTTTTACTTCAGGGTTAGGTATATACATGGCTTTCCATTTCATACCTGAGTACCTTACAGTATCATAACATAACTCATACACGCAATAATCTAAAATATTTAATTACATAACAAAATGTGGTGCATAAAAGTAAGGTCCTCGATTTATGTCTCCATATTCTTTGCTCTTTCTTTGCTTGAACTTGGACCTAGCATGGGTTATATTTGGGGTGAGATTATTAAATCTCAGTAGTAGTAAACCAATCTCATTTATAAGCAAGCACATAAGTACATAACATGATGCCAGCAAGATGCCACATATCGCATAGCAATACAAGGAATTTCATACAAGGCCAAGCACAATCTAAGCATACATATCTCATCTTATAGCATAAATGACAGCTTGATATAGCATAACACTCATCATTATACAAACATACAAGCTTAAAGAAAGAGAGAGGAAAACTACTACCTTAGAAAACTTTGCTCCTCAATTCTTGGGACTCGGTTTACTTGGTTTTGGAGTTCCCAAAACAAGATCAAACCCTATAATCATAATGATAATTCATTACAATCCACACATAAACCTTAACTTCTAAAGTAGGATGACCCCTTTTTAAACTTAATGGGACCATTGGAATTGGAAAAATCCAACTCTTTCCATTCTCATTCACTATGGCCAAATAGTATGCATTTCTTGGCCAAAATTTAAGAATTTTATCCCATGCATTTTGGGGGCTTTCCCATGGGTATTCCTAGCTAAAAAAACCCTTTGAATCCATTGGAAGGGATAAAATCATCAAATTCCAGCCCCAACATCACGTTTTAGTCATCACATAATCTAGCTCCGTTTTAGGCTCAAAGTGCGTTTCTTTGGTTCTAAAATTTCCATACCCTTTTCCTTTATGTTTTAGGACTTGAAATTTGGTATACATGACTTTAAGATATCAAGAAAACACCATAAAAATTTTGGGAAAATTTGGACAGCATCTCCCCATGCTTTCTATTTTCCCAAAAATTACAATCTTTGTGTTTTCCAAAGTTTCAACACATAACAACAATAACTAAGCTCATATGGCCTTCATGTTCAACATATAAACTTTATTTCAAGGCCTCCATATTCAACATATAAACTCCATTTCTAATTATTCATATGCTGTCCAAAAATAACTCATAGCTAGGGTTTAACAAAACTAGCTTAAGGCATGTGATTTACAAGTATAAGATGGAGAAAACTTACTCTTTAAGCTTAAGCCTTGCTTCCTTTGCTTTTCTCACACTAAAATCCTTTCTCTTCCCACTTAGAGCAACATTTTAACTTGAAGAAAAGATGAATATGCAGCTGCCCTTTGGAGGAAATGGTTGGAGGATGGAGAAGATGGAGAAATTTGGTGAAGAATGGTGGTAGTTTTGCTTGGTTTCACTTCATCTTCCACTTTTTCTCCCTCTCTCTCTCTCTCTTCACGTTTTTCTTTCTTTCTTCCTTGTGTGTGGTGTGAAAATGGTGGAATAGAGGTGAAGAAGATGAATCTAATGAAGTTAAATGGTCATACTAAATTTGGACCTTTGGATCAACCTTTTCAAGATCAAATCTTAACCTTCCATTCCTTTTTTTCTTTTGATTTTCTAATTTCATAACTAAATATCTTCTTCTAAAAATTCTTGGCCGCACACTTGGAAGCCTTGCCTTAGCCCTCAAGTTATGGATAGTAACCATGGTTAATTTCCTTAACTCATCCATGGCCTATTTTTAACTCAACCATAGTTAGTTTCTAACTTAACCATAGTGAATTCTTTAACATAACTAAAATCATTTTCTTCTCTCCCTTTCATTTTATATTTATATTAGGGTTTCATCTTCTCTAAAACCCTAATTATATCTTCTCTTCTCTTTTTGGGCCTTTAGAATCAGCTATTGGGCCTTACAGCAGTCTAACCATCGGTGTCTGGGCCCAATTAAGGTTTTACGATACAATACATACCTTTAGACTTTCTAAAATTTATAAATATTATTTCCTCTACTTTCTGGCCATACTGAGCTTCAAACATAGTTCAGGGGCCCTTAACCTCAATCCTCACAAATTTCGATGTCCATCAGACACCCGGGTTTATAGGTGTAATTTTCACCATTCTGTATTATGATTGTGCTATAAATTTTCCATTTACTGCAATTCTGTCCCTAAAACTCCTTCAGGGTTTCTTAGTCCTTTAGCTATTTTTATTTCTATAGTTGTTACAACTTCCTTTTTCTATTTTACTCATGGCTATTGATCGAGATAACTAGATCCCAAATCGGATCCCGCCCGGCCATCCGGACAGCTTGGCATCATTGGACCCGTCTCATCAAACTGAGTTTAATCGTGGGTTACGGATTTCTAAGATTCTTGCCTGATTTTTTGATATTCGTGCTTAAAACCATGAATAGATGGTGAAACTAGGGTTCCCTGAACTTTAGGGCAATTTATACATTTCGCCCTGTATATAACTTTTCTTTACATGTTAGTCTCTAGCTCCTTCATACTTGACTTTGGAGGCTTTTCGGACCTTTTTCTGATCTCTTTTTTTTTTCATCTATTTTAGCCCCAATTTTAGGGCACCTCTGGCCTTGACTCATCATTATTTACAATCTAGAATATTATTCTAATTTTATTAGACCTCAATTTATTCTATTTGGGGGACTTCCTTTCATATCCGATGAATTTCGTACGTTGATGGAGAAACTATATGTTACGTTTCTCGCGTTTCCTTACGTTTTCTTGGATTTTTAGAAAATCGGATGTTACAATTCTAGACTCCTAAAAATGAGAATCTCAAACCTAGATAGAAAGAAAAATAGGGCTAGAATGAAGAAACGAAATGTAACGAAAGGTTGACAAAACATAAGGGCATTTTCGTCATTTTGAGAAAATTTTAGAATTCACATAGGAGGGCTTTTTAAATGAAAATTTTGAGTTTTCTAGAGTTTGTAGAGGCCTTAAAAACCATGGGAAGTTCCGGGACAGTTAAAACCCCTCCGGTGGATGTTTTTCAATGTCGGTGTGCCCGAACTTTGATAGATTCGTTCAAGAAGGTTTTAGCTCTGATTTGGGTGATTCCAAAGGCATTTTACTAAATTAGAAACCTAAGTTTTATAATGGAAAAGATGGTTCTCAAAAGAGAGCTAAAACGAGTTAGAAACAAAAATGCCAAGAACAAAGGGCAAAATAGAAAATTTTGAAAAGTCTTTCTCCTCCCAATTATATATAAGTAGTGCCCCACCTCCTCATTCATTTAGCCCATTATGTTTTTGCCCTAAACCAAAGAAAAACCCTATGGAGAGAGGCACACAAGAGGGAGAGGAAGAGAAGGAGAAATCAAAGGCAAAAGGTATGAATTTTTGGTTATTTTTCATGCTCTTTCCTTAGCAAACCTCTTCTCCTCCATTTCCCTTTCTTTCCTATAGCTTTATTGAAGTATATGGATCTATTTTAAGGGAGGAACAAAGAGGGAAATGTGGATTTGAAGAGAGAAGGCCAAAGAAGGGAAGATTCAAGCAAGAAAATGAGAAAAAATAAGGTAAAATCTCTATCCTATGGTAGTTACTCCTTCCCCCTTCTTCTTCCTATTTCGCCCTATATATGTAGCTACAAGAAGGCTCAGATTTTGGGCAGAACCAAGGGTGAATTCTATGAATTTAAGGGAAGAGAGTAAGAATATGTAAAGAAATCCAAGAAAAGGCCATTGATTTTCAAGGTAACAAAGTTAGGGTTTCATGGGTTCCCTTGAAAATAGGATTTGATGTAATTATTCCTAGGTCTAAATGAGTTCCCAAGATTCCTAGGAGTCTCCCCATATGCATCTTCCATGTAAAAGACAAAGCAAACTTCCATGGAGGCTAAATGGTGCATAGTCTTGGCCAAAGCAATTAAGACACCTAGGGAGAGTTTTAAATTCTTTCAAACCCATTTTTGAGTCATATATGATGAATGAAAATGAAAGGAAGCCTTGGGGAAAATTGAGGATGCCTAGAGAATGAATTGGTGTCTTAGGTTCCATAATATGACCTAAAGAAGTAACATGTAGTTAGACTCTTTGTTTTAATTGTGTGATGACTGCAAGAGGCTTAAAAGGAGTCAAGAATCATATATGAAAGGAAAGAATGGAGCCTAGAACTTATTTGATGGGTGTTGCTTCATTAGGTGCATTCTTGGAACCATAAAGAGGTTAATAGACCAAGTTAGTATTTAAGGAAGATATATGGCCTTAGAATTAATTCCATGAACCTAATTGGCTTCCATAAATTTTGCTTAGGCCAAGAGAAATAAATCCCATACCTTTGTGTATGTGAGGCCGAGGAAGGAAGAGCAAATTCAAGGAGAAAAGTGTGTGGTTGCATCCAAGGTAGCTCACTCCTCCTTCTCTTGTAATATCTGGTTCTCCAAAAATCAGAGAAAATGTGAGAAACGTAACGTACGGTTTCTCCATAAAAGAATAAATTCACTGGATGCAAAAGGAAGTCCCCCGGCATGATATAGTTAAGGTCCTAAAAAATTTGGGAAGCATTCTAGACTCCTAAAAATGAGAATCCCAGGCTCAAATGGAAGGAAAAATGGAGCTAGAATAAAGAAACAATATCTTATGGAAAGCTTACAAAACGTAATGGCATTTTCATAATTTTGAGCAAATTTTGGAATTCACATAAGAGGGATTTTTAAATGAAATTTTTGAGTTTCCCAAGGTTCTTAGAGGCCCTAAAAACTATGGAAAGCCCAGAGACAGTTAAATCCTCTCTGGTGGATATTTTCTAACGTCAGTGTACCCAAACTTTGATAGATTCATTCAGAAAGGTTTTAACTCCGATTTGAGTGATTCCAAAGGCATTTTACTAAATTGGGAACCTAAATTTAATAATGGAAAAGACAGTTCTAAAAAAGGAGATAAAATGAAGGAGAAATAAAAATGCCAAGAACGAAGGGCAAAATAAAATTTTTGAAAAGTATAACTTCCTCCCACCTATATATATGATGCGCCCTTCTTCTCTCTTCATTTTGCATGACCAAGTTCTTCCCAAAACCAGAGGAAAACCCTAAGGAGAGTGGCGCACAAGAGAAAGGCAAAGAGGAGGAGAAATCAAAGGCTTAAGGTATGAAACTTTAGTAATTTTTAATGCTCTTTCTCTTCCAAACCCTCTTCTCCTTCATTCTCCTTTATTTCCTATAATTATAATGAAGTATATGGATCTGTTTTAAAGGAGAAATTGAGGAAAAAATTCGGATTTGAAGAAAGGAGCTCAAAGAACACAAGATTCAAGTGAGAAAAAGTAAGAAAACAAGGTAAATCTTGCATCCCATTGTAGCTACTCCTCCCCCCTTCTTCTCCATATTTTGCCATGTATGTAGATGCTAGAGGGCTGAAATTTTGAGGGGAACCAAGGGTGAATTCCATGAATTCAAGGGAGGAGAGTAAGAATATGCAAAGAAATTCAAGAAAAGGCCATGGAATTTCAAGGTGTAAAACCTAGGGTTTTAAGTGCACCTTGTAAAATCTGATTTTGTATGATGATTCCTAGGCCTAAATAAGAGTCTAAATGAGCTACTAAAATCCCTAAGAGGCTCCCCATATGCATCCTCCCTTGAAAAAATAAGGCAAACTCCAAAAACCCCCATTTCTTCCATAGCCTCGGTCTAAGGGGTTTGTGTAGCTAGGGAGAGTTTTAAATTTTTCTAAGCCCATTTTGAGTCATATATGATGAATGAATATGAAGGGACCTTCAGAGAAATTTAGACACCATAGAAAGTGAGTTAGTGCTTTATGTTCCATAATGAGACCTAAAGAAGCAACATGTAGTTAGGCTCTTAGTTTTGATTGTGCGATGACTTCAAGAGGCTTAAAGGAGTCAAAAATCATATTTGAAAGGAAAGAATGGAGCCTAGAATTTAATTGAGGGGTGTTGCTTCATTATGTATAATTATGGAACCATAATGAGATTATAAGCTAACCTAGTGTCTAAGCAAATTATATGGCTTTAGAATTGAGTTCATAAACCTAATTGACTTCCATAAATTATGTTTAGGCTAAGAGAAAACTTCCCCACACTTTTGTGTGTGTGTGGCTGAAAAGGGGAGCTTGGATTCAAGGAAAAAGTGTGTAATTCTATATAAGGTAGCTCTCTCCACCTTCTCTCATGTATGGATATGTGCTTAGCTTGTCTTGAATGTATGTATGTGTATTTTTAAGCCATGAAAAGTGTTATATCATGACTTTAGTTCCATGGTGCCATGATGTTAAAATATGCTCTTATATGATGTTTTTGATGTGTGCTTGGGTTTGCTTAAGTGTGGTGAGGCCAAAAACCTTTAACCATGGTGAGGATAAGCTAAGAACCCTTGAGATTGGTTGAAACAAAGCAAATAGTCCTCCCAAAAGCAAGATGGGCTCCCAAGAGTATGGTTGAGTCCAAGAATCTCTTAAAAATGGGTGAGGCAAATCCAATATTCACAAGAAATTGGGTGAGGCCAATCCACTTGCTTGGTAAGCCTTTGTATGCTATGTATGATATTCTCAAATTATGAAAATGCTTTTTGAATGTTTGCACATATCAACATGACCATACATGCATTTATGAGACTTTTTTGTATTTATTATGTATGATTGAATGGGAGATGAGCTATTGGGATTTTTTGAATCTCATTCCCTCCTCTCTAATGATTAACATGCTAGGTAGACTAAGTGGACAAGGTAATGGAAGCCAACTACCTTGAAGAGAAGAGATTGACACTAATATGTATAGTTTTTGCTCTTTGAAGCCATAATGATGCCTAATGATGTAAATTATTGTTGTAAATGGTCTATGACCTTTGGAACATATGTAATTATGATAATATGTTATGTTTAAATGGGAGAATATATTATGTGACCACTAGTATGCAAATTGATTATGTTTGGGCAATGTAGCTTCTTGAATTAGTTTATGGAATTATGCATATGTGTGGATGAGATGGCCAAAATGAGATGCATGAGGGTTGGAACCATTTGGGCAGCTCACATAAGTCCTAATTATGCTTTTGGACTTGCCCAAAAGGTGTTGAACCCCAAGAAGCTTCATTTGGACATTTTGGTATCCCATATGGAGCTAAAATTGATCATAATGGAACCCTATATTAGTTTTTTACCCAAATGAGCTCTTCTTGATCTGATATTTGACATGAAATTAGATCTTGTTGAGAGATTTTTGGGAAGCTAAAGAAAAGAATTTTTGGTGGTCTACAATACATTTGATGAATTTTCAAAGTTGGCAAATTTTCTAGTTTTGGTCATGTCACTGTTCATACTGGTCTGAAAATGAAATTTGTCACACAGGGCTCAAATGATGTCCAATTACCACAAAATTTTATACAAAGATACTAGACATTCCTAATGACTTGTCCCAAGTAGAAGAACCTCATTTGGATGTGTAGAGAGGGATATATGAATTTTTTAAGATTCTGTCCGGTATTAGGAACTCCAACTGATCTCAAGTACTGTTTGATTGATTTTCGATGCCTGGACGTGCCTGAACCAGTATGAAGTTATTTTTTTCCTCTATCCAACATCCACATATTCCCATATTGGTGTCATTTGCATGGAGTTTAATTTTTTTGAAATTAATTGGACATTTTCAAAATTTACTACAGAAATCTGTGACAGCACCAGTTGACAACCTAACCTCTAAACAATTTCTCATGTCAAACCTCTTGTGTGTTAGATTTTATGGTTTGGACATATTTTAATATGAACTAGACATCTGTATCTTTCTAGAATGGCTAAGAATGCATGATTTTGATTTTTATAGATTTAACTATGATTTTTCAAAATTGTGACAAAAATGAGGACAAAGCTAAATTATATATGTATACCTCATGCAATCTTTCGAGTTCCTTGATATGTAGGCCACATTTTATGATGGAAATGAGTTGTATTCATGTAATTAAATATGGGAATATGATGTATGAGCTCATGTGGTCCATGTGACATCGAATGAAATTTTTATATACGACGCAACGCGAAAATAATCAATATTTTATTACCTTTTTCATTAGAAACTTATATGATTCATGAAATTGAGTCAATGAAAGGCATGAGATGAGCTAGAAATTATGGTGTTGCATCTATCATGCATGAATGTATGCTTGGCTTATCTTTGAATGTGTGTATGTGTGTTTTAAGTCACGAAAAGTATTTTGGTATAATTTCATATGCCATGGTACTATGATGATGATTATGTTTTCAAATGATGTTTGTTATGCTTGCTTTGACTTGGTTGAGTATGGTGAAGCTAAGAACCCTTAGCCATGGTGAGGATGAGCCAAGAACCTTTAAGGTTTGGTTAAGAAAAAGTAAAGAGTCTCCCAAAAGTGAGGTTGACTTCCAAGAGTAAGGTTGAGTCAAAAACCTCTTAAAGAAATGGGTGAGGCAAGTCCAAAATCCACAAGTGAAAGGGTGAGGCTAATCCACTTACTTAGCAAGTCTATAGATGCCTTGTGTGAGTTACTCACATGCCAAGATTGCTTTTTGAATGTTCATGTTATTTAATATGCTCATACATGCATTTGTAAGACATGGTTTGCATATTTTATGTATGGTTGAAATGGGAGCCAACCACTTGAAAGATGAGAGTATGACATCAAAGTGCATGGATTTTGTTTCTTTAAGGCCATATGAATGGAAAATATCATAATCTATTGTTGTATGTGTCCCCATGATGTTATGAGCATGTATAATTATGCTAATGTATCATGTACAAATGAGATTTAAGGTTATATGTATGGAAATGGGCATTTTGGACATGTAGTGGCAAGACTAGTATTATGGAAATGTGTGTATGACATGGGGTGAGAGAGTGATATTGCAAATTATGGATTTATGCACCTTTGAGACAAGTTTAAAATGTCATTTTGGTGCAATTCCACATGCTTAAGTGGCCACACAAGTTTAGGAAGCAAATTTGGACACTTTGATGCTTGTAAAGACCATGAAAATGACCAAACTGGAACCTTATAGCACAAAATAACCAAATGGATAAATTTTATCATGAAATTTTGCAGACATGTAGGGCTCATTGAGAGATTTTTGGGAAGTTAAAGTGAAGAAAAATTGGAGCTCTACAAAATTAATTATGAATTTTCAAAGTTTGGATTTTTCTACCGTTCTAGTGCATATATTGTTCATATGGTTAGTTTTGTGTTCTATGTAAAATGGTGTTCAACACTTGTGAAATTTTACAGGCATAAATTAGAGGTTATAAGTTTTCTGTGGCCACCAAGATCATCTCATTTGGAGGCCTGACCAGAAAGTTATGAATTTTTGACATTTAATGTCAGTACCAGTAACGCCACTAGACCTCCAGTACTGTTCTATCATAATTCAGTTCCCAGATAGTCTTGGCATGGTTTGAAGATATTTTTCCCTTAAATATAACATCTGTAGCTTTTCATATTGACTGAGTTTTCATGATTTTTATTTTCTTGAAAATATTTATGAATTTCCAAAATTTATGACAGTAAGCTATGATAGTAGCCTAGGTAGCTAAGACCTTGGGTGCTTTTCAAATATCAAACATCTTATAACTTATGTTTCATGACTTAAAATTATTTTTAGCATAAAGTAGACATTTGTCGATTTCTAGAATGCTAAAGAATGAATGATTTGGATTTTTTTAGGATTAGTTAAAATTTTTCAAAGTCTGTGATAGAAAAGGGAAAATTCTGGCTGAGGCTACAACTATGAATTTTGTGTATTCTCTTGCCTTGCATGAGTTCTAAG
This sequence comes from Erythrophleum ivorense, assembly GCA_026724425.1. Taxonomy (NCBI): domain Eukaryota; kingdom Viridiplantae; phylum Streptophyta; class Magnoliopsida; order Fabales; family Fabaceae; genus Erythrophleum; species Erythrophleum ivorense. Next base: position 132,175 of record JAIUCV010001225.1, read on the forward strand.
CCACTTTTGATGACGATTTAAGTTGTATCTATGTAATTAAATATGAGAATGTGAAACATGAACTCACTTGCCCCACAGGATACCAAATGGAAATTTCATCCCCTACGCAATGCAAAAATATTCACTTTTTATATGCCATTTTCTTGTGTTCTTGAGAAATACATGGCATGAGACTTAGGAATAGCATGAGGCAAAGCTAGAAATCTATGGTTTTATAACTAGGGTTCCAAATCATGTAAATTAGGTGTCTATGCCAAATATAGGATGTGAACTACATGCTGTAAAACTTTCAGGTGAAATTGAGTTCATTTGCCTAGTCAAAGGCAATGGAAAGTAACATATGTCAAAAATGAAGGCATGTAGCAGACCTAAACTTTGAAATTGCATATCTTAGGTTATACAATTCCAAATTAGGTGCTCTCAGTGGCCATAGAAAGTTTAGGATGAGACCTAATTTTTAAAAATTTCAAGAGCATCTGAGCTTATTTGGTCTATGAAAGACATGGCATATCAGTGGCCACTACGATACTTAAGCACAATCAAACCCTTAACTTCAAAAGTCATAACTCCCTCTATACAAGTCCTTTTTATGTAAAATAAGTGGCCTTAGAAAGCTTCTAATGTTAGCTATATACTTGTAAGATTTTCATGAGCATTGGACTTCATTTGGCCCTTGGAAATCCAAAACACTAAACCTATTCTGTGGTGAATAGTACCAGGGCTTAAATGAAATTTTTGTCCAACTTTGGAAATTTTGTAAAATATTCTGCACAACTCCAAAAATCATGATTCTTAGCTTGACAAAAAGCTCTAGGTAGGGTCTAAATACATGCCAAATATTAGGCTCAAACTAGATCATTTAACCCACTCTTGACATAGGAATTGTTTATGGCAAATTTGAGGCCACTTTAGTACCAATTTGGACCATTTGGTATCCAACTGGTTTCCTTCCACTTTGAGCATATTTCTTCCATTCTAAATGGCTTTTCTAACTATTCCATATCATTCCAAATAGATGGATCAAAATTTGACCCTTGGATACTTAAGAGTACATGCATTCATCATATCATCTCATACATCAAACTTTACCATAATACACATACCTTGCCACAGTTAGTCATATGTGCCATTCTTATATTTTTATACATAGTTCCATCATAAATATGAAGAATCACTATCATATACATCATAAGTCCATTAGAATACATAAAAATGTCAAGATTTAGTACATAACAACACTTTAATACATAACACCTAGAGTTTAAGTTCTTTCTTCATCCTTGAAGACCCTAGAAATGGTTAGTAGGAGCATGAGGGCAAGATCTAGGAGAATCTTAATAGCTAATCTCAACCAACTCAACACATGCAAGAATGTCATAAATGTATGCCATGCATGTGGTGCAAGAATGCAATACTCATGCCTTATATAAATCAAAGGCATTATAAAACAAGAAAATTCATTCCTTTCTTAGCCATGGCATTCTCATAAACTTGTTAGGCTCAACTTTTCTCAACTCAGGTGTCAAGGAAGAGCTACTATGCATAATTCCAAGCCTTAGGGGAGCTAGAACCTAAAACATATTTCATTCTCATTCATATAGCTCATTATAGAATTTATGCTAAAACATACATCATGAATGTACCAAGCAACAATACATACAAGCATTACAACTCATTCAAAATTCAAATGTATACAAAAGAGGGAGATAAAGCTACCCTGTGATTCTAGGGACTTGAAGGTACCACACTCCCATGTATAAGCTTCTTTTTTCCTTAATTTCTTTAGTTTGACACTCAGAAATGAGTGAGTTTGGGTTAGCTTGACCTACATAGAACAATGATAAGGCAAATTAATCCCATAGAACTTATTCTAGGTTCTAAAATGCTCACTTAATCTTATTAGGTAGTTTGGGGTCTATTATGAAGCAACATTTGATTCTTGATTTCTAAACCTTAAACTCTTATTTTCCATAAGTATTATAACTCTTAAGAGACTCATTTGAATCATTACATACTTGGTTAGAAAGCTTTAGAACTAACTTGCTTCATTAATCTCATTTAGGCCTTTAAAATTTCAACTTTCATTCTAGAGCTTCTAAATTCAAACCAATGCTTTAACAATTATTTATTTATCATATCTAAGTCCCTAAATTCATTAGAACTTAGATAAACACTCCCTAGGTACCTTATTTCTCACTTGGCCGAACCATTAATCATAAAGAGCCATACGAATTTTTATTAGTTCTTTCTTGGGTTTTGATGCATGGCCATGTTCCTTGACTTCTCTTATATCTAATCATAGTTTCATATGGTTTAAAATGCCTCATAATAGTTCTAAAACTTCTTAGGTGTAATGGAAACCCTCACTCTCTTATCTGAATCTAAAGCTTTTTAATTGATTTCAATTGCATAATCTAGTTCCTCATGCCTCAAAATCCTTAATTCCATCAAGTTTTAGCCAAATTCACTTTCTCTCTCTAGTTTCTCTCTCTAGACCTAACATGGAAGCCATTGAAATTCAAAGAAAAGCAAGTCTTTCTATTACATAACAAACCTCATTTGAAAACTTGCCAAATAGGGATTCTATTGCTATATTTAGTTGCTTCAAACTCCCACTCTTTCTCAAGAAGTTAGCCATGAAACTCCTCCTTCCAAGAAGCTAAAATCATCATTAGAAAGAGGACGAATAGAGGAGAAGATTTCATAACTAGCTTGTAGTAAAATTCTACATAGTTTCTTACCTTTGGTGGCCTTTCTTTCTCCTCTCTCTTCCCATTTTTGATGTCATTTCCATGCTAATTCAAAGTTGTAATGTTGATCTTGCAAGGTAGAAGAAAGTGGCTGGTGCATCTTAATTTAGAAAAAGAAAAGATATTTTAACGTCTTCCCATAATTGCCAATTTGCCGCTACACTTTGATTATGTCGTTTGAGCTCATTTTAAATCCCTTTTTAGAACCATCTTTTCCATAAGAAAATTTAGGCTCTCTAATTCACAAAATGTCTTTGAATTCACCTAAATTAGATTTAAAACCTTATTGAATCATCCAGTCAAAATTTTGGTTAACTGATAACCTAAAATGTATACCAGAGGGGTTTTAGCCATCCTAGGGTTCTTATATTTTTAAGGCCTTTGAGAACCCTGAGAAACTCTATTTTACCATTGAAAACTTCCTCCTTTGAGTTTATAAAAATTTAGCCAAAATTACAATTTTGCCACTACGTTTTTAGCTTCTTCATTTGGCCACTTTTGCTCCGATTTCGAGCCATCATTAGCTTTGTATTCTCATTTTTAAATGTCTAGATTATTAATCTAATCTTGTTTAACCTTTAATCATTTCATTCAAAGGTCTTCCTTTGTAATCTCATTGGTTTCGATCCAATTCTAAAAAGACTAAATGTTACAAATATTGAGGTTTAAGGCATCTTAAAAATACCCTAATTGTAGTTTTAAATATCCATGATTTGGATTAGTGTCCTAATCACAATTTTTATAAACCATGTTTAGGGCAACCCATGTGTAATACCATAACCATATAGGACTCAACTCATGGAAAAATTGGCATATAACACTCATTTGCCTGAAAATAGCACTTTTAGTGGTGATATTTTGAGTCATTGAAAGCTCAATAAATTTATTCTTGGCTTTGTGGACCATATGAGCTCACTAAAATCATTTTCCATCTATAACACATTTGTTCAACCAGAATTATTACAATTAGGAGCTCAAAACTTAGGTCCAAGCCAAAGAACACAATCACATTACACTCCGCATTTTGCCATACATTATATATTCTGATATAAACTTTGAAAAATTATAACTAATTCTAAAAATATTAAAATCATGAAAATTATACTATTCTAGAAAGCTACAGATGTCATCTAGTTGTCATAAAAATTTCAAATCAAAACAATCTGTTTTGCCCTATAAAAACTAATGGAATAATAACATTGGTCACTGATGTGTGTTGCAGCTGAACTCAAATTTTCAAAAATTTATTTTTCCCTCTATAGAGCTCCAAATGAGGTGTTCTCAGTGGATATAAAAAACTTATGATGTCTACTATATGCTTGTAAATTTTTATGAGTATTGGACTTCATTTGGCCTTCAAGTGATATAGAAATGCAAACTAACCATATGAACAATAACTAGGACAATTCTACATAATTTGGCAAACTTTGAAAATTCATAATAAGTTCTCACAGAGTTCCAAATCAAGTGCTCTTTAGCTCTATGAAAATCTCTAGATGAGACCTATAATCATCCAAAATTTCATGCACAAAATCATCCATGTGGTTAATTTGTGATTTAGCTCAAGATTATCTCAATTTTGAAACTACAAAAGGGTCAAAATTGCACCAAATGGTCTTCTAATCATTCCACAACCATTTGAGCACATCCATAAGCATAAACATAGCTTAAGAGAGCATCCCAAATAATCCAAATCATGATACATCTCAAAACCACTTTCTTACATGACTTTATACATACATGCATCAAGTCTCCATGATGTCAAATTCTCACATACTCATTCATTTGACTTCAAAATTGATATATACATCATAGTCATATACATTAAACATGCTCAAAGGTCTACATCACATATACATCATAAGGTTACAAACTTTAAAATCAAAATGCATCAATTCTCTATTTTATTATCAAAATTCCATGCTTCAACGTGCTTAGCCTCCAATTCTTACTCCACTTGGATCACCTAAACATGGTTAGACACATGTGGAGAAAGAGTAAGATTCAAAAAATCTTAATAGCTCTTTTACCCTTTCAAGCATACATACATGGCATGTTTTTAAGCCAAAAAATGCAAGCATGTATTAAACGTATCTTGTAAGCATACATAAACACTTTCTCATGTCATATAAACTCATACATTGCCAAACATAGGTTCTAAGGGTTTTTAGTCTAGCCTCACCCAATTCTTTGGGACTTTTGGATTTTTCTCACCTACTTTAGGGACTTTTGACTTAGCTTCACTCCTTTTTAAGACTTTTAGTTTTATCTCACCCATTCTTAAGGACTTTTGGCATCTCTTCATCCATTCTAAGAGACTTTTGGCACAACCTCACCCATTCAAGCCATCTTGCATTCAAAAACATGTTTCAAGAAGCTTAATGGTACCATAGCATTTCACCAAAAGCTATAAACATATCTCATGGTTCAAACATACACACAAGCATCCAATGACAATCAAATATCCAAAACATGCATGTAAGAAAGGTTAAAGAGCTACCTTGAATCAAGAATCACAACTTTCTTCCTTGGTCTTTCCTTTCCCTTCTTGGCCTCACACACATAACTTGGTGGGGCTTGATTTACTGGCCTAGACACATCAAATGAGACACAATTACATCATTGGAACAAGTTCTAGTTTTATACAAGCTCTATACAAGTTTACTTTGTTCTAGTATATGGTTATGGTTCCATATAAGTGCATAATGAAGCAACCCCTAAGATTTATGATCTTGGCTCCAATTTCTTATTCAATATAAGTCTCTGACTCCATTTAGACTCTTTGGAGTCATCATAAATTTAATTCAAGGAGCCTAGACTCAAGTTGCTTCTTTATGTCTTAAAAAGGAACTTAAACCTCCATCTTAAAAACCATGATTTCTAAATTAAACAAATGCTTCCCTTTATGTTAATTAATCATATCTAGGACATTCCCATCTTTGGAATCAAAGAAAAAATCTCCCAAGGTGCTTAATCTAGTTTTGGCCGAGACATGTAGCAACTTAAAGACCCATGGAGTTTGCTTGATTTTTCTTGAGGAATTGGCACTTGTGAAGCTTCCTAGATGTCTTAAGAACTCATACATAGGCTAGACTATCCTTAGAAAGCTTAAAAAATTGCTAGGTTCAATAAAATCCCTAAGTTATACAACTCGAATTCTAAAACTTTCTTTTAAATCTAATTGCATATTATTGTTTCTCATACTCTAAAACCCTTGTTTCTACCTTGGTTTGGTCAGAATTTATCTCCTCTTAGATGTTCTAGGGTTGGCTGAAAATCACCTAAGAGAAGCAACCAAGAAGAAGAAAAGAAAGTCATAGAAGTTACCTTGGTTGCAAGCTTTTCCAAGAGAACTTTCACTTGCTTCTTGTCTCTCCTTTAATTTTTCCCCTCCTCTTACTAAACTAGTCATGAATTATCCTCAAATCAATGATCAAAACCATAGGAAAAGAGAGGAGAAAGAGGAGAACAAGGTTAAGGAAGGAAGAAGCATGAAAAACTATGAAATTTCTTACCTTTTTCCTTGGTTTTTCCTTCCTTCTCTTCTCCCTCTGTTGTGCCACTTCAAGAAGCCTAGGGTTCTATTTTGGAGCAGATGAAAGTTGGTCATAAGGAAAGGAAGAAGTGAGGAGTGACTTATAAAGGGGTAGTGTGACACCTTAACCTCTAGCTCATACCCAGCGTGCCCTCTTACTCATCTACATATGCGGAACTCACAAGGGAGATAAACTCTCTACCTTATGCTTGCTTTTTCTATGGCACTATGTGTGGGTAGAGATCCACTTTAGAAGTAACATGGACCGGTTGAGCTCTCTCTATGGTTCCTCATGCTCAAGTACCCTATTGAGACTTATTTCAATCCCTGCTATATGCTTAGAACTCATGGAAAGCAAAAGGGATTGGAGACATGCATTTTCGCTAGTGGCAGATTTTACCTCTTTTCTGGGCTAACTTTGGAAATTCATAACTAAATGCAGAAAAATCGTATCTACATGATCTGGGTCAATATAGAAATTTTGAGACGTCTACTTCATTCTAAAAATACTTAGAAGTCTCAATCTCTCACTCATTCTGCGTTTGACATCGAAATAGCTCACTGGTCAGAGGGGGCTTCTTTGCTGTCACAGTTTACTGATATGGACTTTGAAAATGTCTAACTAATTCCACAAAAATCCAATGCTCAAAAAATCTATCTCTATGGAAAGATGTGGATGTTAGCTAGAGGAGAAAAATATCTCCAGATCAGTCCACTAAGCCAATTCCCCGGAAACCGATGAAACAGTACCTCGGGTCTGGTTGGGGGTCTGATTCTGGGCAGGAACTTCGAAATAGCATAACTCACTCTCTGGACCTCTAAATGAGGTGCTTCTAGTTCCTACAAGTCACTGTGACCATCTAGTTTCTGTGTATAAAATTTCGTAGCCATTGGACTACGTTTGCCCCTCGGATGACATGATTTCAAAACTGACCAAATGAATAGTGATTTTCTGAAATCCGAATTTCTGATGTCAACTTTGAATGCTCATAGAAAAATGCTATAGACCTCTAAATGACATGAACTCTAGCTTCCCAGAAAGCTCTAAACATACTCTAGTTCCATGTCAAATCTCATGGCTAGAAGAGGTCATATGGCTATTCTATGACATCATGTGCAAAATGGCCCTTTCTTGGCCAAAAGTGTGGCTAATGGGGTCCAATCTTAAGTTTTCTACTTCTATGACTCTTTGAGCACATGAGGAAGCATCTATAGGAGCTATCAATCATGCCTCAAATGTCTAATAACTCAGATTGGGGAAACTCACTACCCCATGCCCACTTATGCACCCATATATACTAAGCTACCATTGGCTCTTTCTCATTCAACCATGCTATTTCATTCATCATAAAGCTCATTCTCATACATTCATCATTAATACATACATTGTCTTACAATATTTGTACATGCTACATCATATACATCATTTACATCTCATGTACAAGTTACATATACAATGTAGTACAAAACTATACACTTTTCTTCATCTCTATCCCTAGCCTCATGCTTGTTGGTGGTTGCTCCCATCTCTTATCTCACTTGGGCCACCTGGCATGGTTGGATGGTGAGAGGGAGGGTGAGATTCGGAGAATCTCAGTAGTTCAACTCTCATTCAAACATACATATATTGTATGCAACAAGTCTCATTAAGCATGTATGGCATGTTAGCATGTAAAGCATGATAGAAAACGTTTAAAACATATGAAATGGCCATGGATAACATTCATGAGTTCGCTGAGTACTTGGATCGGCCTCACCCCTTCCCTTATGGCTTTTGGATTTGCCTTCCCATACTTTTAGAGGTACTTAGACTCACCCTTACTCTTTGGGAGTCAACCTCACTTTTGGGAGACATGGCTCAACCAACTTAGGGCTTCGGCTCATCCTCACCTTGGCTTCAGGGTTATTGGCTTTTCCATTTCCTCAAGCAAACCAAACAATCATTTAAAACATCATCTCAATCATATCACATAATCATGCTAACACACTTCTCATAGCTCATCTCATTCATACACACAAGCAAGACAATGTAAACACACAATTATGCATGAGAGAAAGTGGAGAGAACTACCTTTGTCGACTATCTACTACTTGCTCTGACACTTGACTCCTCCCTTGTTGGTTTTCACAACAACTTCTAGATGGGAGAGTTCCTCTTGAGCCTAACCACACAAAAGCATGGAATTAATACTTTACTACTCATTTCTTAAGCTAGGGATCTCTTCTAATTGGCTCTACTGAGCTTCTCACTCTAGGTTTCTTCCTCACTCTAGGTCCATGAACTATCCCTCTCTTTCTCAACTCATAAGAAAGGGGAAAAGCAAGAAGAGAAGACTATCTACTTCTAATCTCTCTCAAGAATGGTTTCCCACTCTCTCTCCTCTAAACCAGACTCAAACCTAACCATTCTTAACATCTGAACCGTAGGAAAGAGGGAAAAAGGGAGAGGGCCACATATGAAGAGGAAACCATGAGGATTCATACCTTTCTTGTGCTTTCCTCTTCTCTTCAGCTTCTCTCTCTCCTCCGCCCTTTGCTCTCTCCTAAGACGAGTTAGAGTCGGTTAGAAGAAGAAAGAAGAGATTTGGAAGCTTTTAAAAGTCAATTTCTCTTTTCCCTCGCTTTTCTGGACCGCTCTCGCTACAGCGAGTTAGTGACCTCGCTACGGCGAGCTCGTGTCTGTTCCAGACTTTTGTCTTCGCTATGGCGTCGCTACGGCGAGATCGGGTCTATTCCAGACCTCTGCCTTCGCTAAAGCGCCGCTACGGCGAGCAACTCCCTGGTCTCTATATGGAATGCCATACTCGCTATAGCTAGGAACAATTTCGCTACGGCGAGCAACTTACTGGTTTCTATATGGAATGCCGCACTCGCTATAGCTAGGGACATACTCGCTACGGCGAAGAGGCATTCTCGCTATGGCTATTCCATCTCTCGCTATGGCGAGAAGACTTAGAAAATTCTCAGCTGTCCGAAAATTTTCCAGCTTCTCTTTCCTTTCCTTTTTCTCCCTTCTTTTTCTCTTTTCTTTTTCTGGGTTATTACAGGTAGGCTAAATTATAACACTTTTTCAAAATTGTTCCCAGGGGGAAATTTCACTTTTTTTACATAATAGAATACATTATGTAACCTTAAGCTTCAAGGGGACAATTTCAAGAATTCAACTTCTAGGCTTAAAAATCTTGTTATTCATTATTCATATAGCCATATTAGGATTGATTATGAGCATTACAAGCTTGGTTACACAAGCCTAAAGTTAATTGTTCCCATAATGCTCTTTCTTGAACCATAAATTTCCAACTTCCAAAATCTAGTTTCTAAATTCAATTTAATGCTTCCATTATTGTTCTTATATCATTTTAAGACTATCCATATCCCAAGAATCCTTTGAACAACTACCTAACCCCTTGAAATTGCTCTTGGTTGAATATGGGGACCATAAAAACCTAACTTGCACATTTCAAAGTTTTAATCAATTCTAAGCTTAGATTCTTGTTCCTTGCATCAAATAACATTTAAATATACCAATCAAAAATGAAAAATGACATGGTTAGCCATTGAAGAAGCCTAGGCTAAATAATTATACAATCATAGTCTAAATTGCATCTTTTTCATGATTCAAGGAAAACTAATGTTAGAAATGGAATTCTTGTATGATAAAACTCTTGGTTCTATCAAGAACATATGAAGAAAAACTTGCCTCCTCATTTTCTCTGTAACACCCCTAAAGAATTAATGTATTAATCATGGATTTGGACTAATTAAGAATAATTACTGTAGAATAATTAGCTATGCTATATGAATAAGAGTTTATGGAGAAATAAATAATTAATATAGGTTTAAAATTCAATTGGGTTAAAACATAATTAGGCCTATAATTAATTTAAGTAGGTCATGGATAAAGACTAATGGATGCCTAATGATTTTAAGTGCAAACCCAACTTCTTATTATGAGATTTGGCCCAAGAAAGACCACCTAGCAATGGCCCAATCTGGTTTAGTGAGTTAGAGGCCCAAAACCATACTAAAATGCTAGAAATCCTATAGCCCAATCCCCTAAGGTCT
>JAIUCV010001226.1:0-142395 GCA_026724425.1 Erythrophleum ivorense
TGGCCAATTCCCCCTTTCACCGCAGCTAATTCCTCTTTGGAACACCCGACAAATTCTAGCAAAAGTTCGCCGCGGCCAATTCCCTTTTAGCTGTTGCGAATTACCCTTTGGATGACTCCTAATTTGCCTCTCACATTTCGCTACAGCTAATTCCATATTTTGCCTTAGCGAATTGCTTTCTGGTACTCTCCCTAGGCAACTTTGCCTCTATTGGCCGCGACTAACAATATTTTGGCCGCGGCGAAATTCCTTCTGATCCTACAACTCCGAAAATCTTATCTCATACTCTCCACTCTTCCTCCAATAACACTCTAGGGCCACTCTACCTTAATTTATGCTACTCTAATGGGATTTATGTACCTTATTTACCCAACGATTCTACCATTACCAATTCAAAACTTAAGTACTAATTCCTACTTGTCCAATTACCACATGTCATCAAATTCATGGATTAATGACAACAAGAGTTCATGCACTATGACAATTAACATTCGAAATACATTCCGTTAAAGATTTCATACATCAATAGTTCATATCAATATCTAATACATCACACAATTATATTTTCAACAGTATACCATACCATAAATTCAGTAAAATTCATACATCAAGTGTTATGGGTTCATACATCCAATATCAAGTTAAGATGAGGCCTAACTCGTCAATAAATACATCCTAACTAATCAAAATATAAGAGCCTACACTTTGCAACATAATTACATAATGATGCTATACAAAAAGGAATACAAAATCTAATATCTATACTAAATAAATCAGCCTAAGTGTAGCCTTCTCCCCACATGGTTGGAGCTCATGGATTTTCATCCACTTGCTTCCCTTTATCCTTACCCGAAGGGCCTTCACCTGAAAGTATAATCCCATGAAACCGGGTGAGATGCAAACTTAGTAACTAAGGCATAATTTCACATAAGTATCAGAAAACATACCAGTCATATCAGTAAATAAAACAATTAAACTATCATGATTACTATCTTATACTAGCAATCATATTTTCACATGTTATAGACCATTAACACTGAGAGAGGCCCGTCCATAGCACCCACTCCCCAATGAGTTCAACCAGGGCTCAGTGCATCTGGGGTTTGATCATAACCCGGTGCCTGATCGAAACACATGCACGGGTAGCAACCGCACTACAGCTCCACTATGGACTCACAAGGTCCAATCACAATATAATAAATAGCCAACCAATTCATTTAGCATTTCAAATCATTCATGTATAGCAAATATGAAATTAAAATAGATATATACATGAAATTAATATAGTTTTGGTTACCTCACTTGTAGACAAATTTGTAAAAACTACCAGTGGTACAAAAATCTCCCCAGCCACTATTAATTCCCAAAATGCGGAATGGAGTTGTCCTCTACCAGAAACCTCAATATATCACTTTAAATCTTAAGCAAATTCGTAAAAAATTAATACCTATACTATAATCAAATCATTGGGGTCTCAAACTAGCAGAAATACCTCAAAAAGGAGAGTTTATACTTACCTAATGTCAATCTAGCCTCAACCTACGAATTTTCACCATGGAAACATCAAATGGCAAGTTTCAGATTTTGGGTGTGGGTGAAAATACTCCAAATAAAAAACTAATCAGGTCAAAATGAAGAGAAAGAGAAGGGGATTAAGTTATATAACTATTACCTTGGCTGATTTTAAGCTTAGAAGTGGAAAATGATGGATTTCTTGCCCTAAACCCTAGCCTCCCTTCAAACCTCCGAATTTTTCTTTTGTGTTTCAGCAAAATGGGGAAAGGGCTGAAGTGTTTAGGGTTTTAGTTGGGTTGAAGTTGGGTTTTCTATGGGTTATGGGCTGCTCTGAGTATCTAACTCTAAATGGGCTTCAGACTTAAGCTTTGTTGGGCCAACTTCATGTGTTGGGCTGCAGAATTCTAATTGGACCAGACCAAATTTTAAGAGTTCAAAAGATTTGGGCCTGCACAAAAGTTGTTGGGCCAATTATAAAAGCCTATACAAGGTGGATCTTGGACCTCTATCATATTAAATCAAATTGGGTCTGCATCTAACTTATTGGGCCTCCATTAGCCTCTTATCATGATCTCCTACATTAATTTAAGCCTAGATAAAGTTTTTATCCCAATTAAATCTCAAACCCATATTAATAATTTGTCTTTTCAAAATTTCTATTCACTTAACTTACCCGATTATTCTATATTAATTATTCCTAATTAATCATAATCCATAATTAACACCTTAATTAATTTTTGGGGTGTTACAAGTTACATTACCATCGCCTCTCATCCTTTCCTAAAGCTATTATTCTAAACTAGGGAGTCCTCCTTTAAAATGAAAAAGTTTTATCACTAGAGTAAACACTGATTAACATCTCAAATGTTCAATGTTGTCTCTATAATCCCCATTGCACCACACATGGTACACGATAATAGAACTACTGATGGTACAGTTAAGCATTGTCTTAAATCATAACAAGCAAGCCTCTCCTTTGATAGTAAACACGCTTGTCACTCTATGACAGTCATATCTTAAACATTGGCACACATAGGGGTGCTAATCATTTTCCTTTTAGATGGATCCATCTTATCATGATTTCCTCTTTACCTATTCGGTGAAGAGTCTACTTAGCCTAGTTTGATGTCAATTTGGTGGTTAAAACTTATCAAACACATGATAAATAACATACACATACCTTGCATGCCTCTAGCACTGAAGTGCTACAAGATCTTATCTTACACTCCCATAGTTGTATCATCCATATAACTGCCTCTATCCACAACCCAAATGCATGTTAACACACAATATAAGTAAACTAAATCACACAAAAAGATGACATGCATAAGCACCATATGTCTGCATACCTCACCCCTATCACACTAGGGAGTTGTCTTTCCTTTATCACAATTTCCCTTTTTTTGTCATGGTGCACTAGGAGAGGAACTTTGAAGCTCTTAAGATTCCTTTCAAAGCATTATCTCCAATCAATCTCTTGCTTTAAGGTCGCTACTTCTCACTCAAAAATGAATTTCATGATTTCAAAGGTTTCTTGTCCTCCTCCCTCGTCATTATTAATAAAAGATAGCTTACTCACCTTAATAGTTTAGATAAAACTATTTGATATGTTCTTAATTTCTATTACCATCAGTCATTAGGCCAAAATATAGTAGCTAAGATCGAGTAATTACAATCTTCATTAACGAAGATCAAACAAATAGGTTAGGACCTCTATGCCTACATAGCCTCAACCATGGGGACCTTTCCAAGCCTATGAAATTCTATCTTGTTATGGATTGCACATCAATTTCAATCTTTGTCAATGTACTAGTCTATTCTACACTAATTCCAACTCCCATTGACAATTTCCAAGTCATAAGTAAGACCTATATCGTACTCTTCCATAGGGTTTCTATAACTAGCCAATTATCCTACTAGGTACCATACCATCTAAGTTCTCAACATCACCCTCAGTTGACCCTTAAAAAGCTTAGAATTTTACTTAGGTAGAGAATTATTACTCTTACTGTGTTCAGTTAACTACTTCAATAGGCCAGTCAACTAGTCAATCATACCCAGTTAACTTGCATAGTAAATGGTAGTCAACTGGTCACAAATACTATCAACAACTCTATTTGTCATTCTCATTAGTTACCTAGTCTAATTCATTTAGTCAACTGGTACCTCACAGTGAGTGACTGGTGCATCTACTACACAGCTAGTCGGTAACCAGCCTCAACCAATTAACTATCTAAGTTAAAATTAGTAACCCAATTTTATAAGAAGAAGGATAAAATTCTAGTCTTTTCATTGGCAATAACAACCTCATGTCTCAAGATTAGTGTTACTTAAGAAATATAAGACGTAATCTTATTGTATCCTATTATTCCTAGGGACATACTCGTTAAGATGGGTGACCTTCTGAACATGATTCAAGAAACATTAATTTAACAGCTACTACAAACCTTATAACGTTATCCCTCTATATTTATTTTTCAAAGATAAAGAGCAACAAAAGTAATGTTCATATAATTAGCTACTCTTTTGAGCTAACACTAAGTCAAATATGCATCATGATTGCCAAGTTTCAAACCATAAAATTTAAATTAACATGGTTTTCCCTAAATTATTGCTCTTATACCATATGTAACAACCCTAACTATTTTCTAAGGTAATTAAGCATAATTGTGTTCTTAATCAATTATACTTAAAGTCTAATTTGGTTAGTTAGTAATAGATCAAAATATGGAAAATTTTGAATCTTTAAATAATCAGTAGTCACCATCAATTTGTACAACAGGATTATTGTTACGAGGAATTCAAAATTCTTATTAACAATTTTTGTCTCAAACAAAAATACCTCCAAGAAGCCTAAAAACTCATATATGTTAGACTAAAGGTCATCAATCATTATTACCATGATGAAAATTAGGAATTAATAGCCAAACTAGGGGTTTTAAGACTTACGTACGGCTTAGAATGGTTGTGTCACAGCCAACTTGGCCTCTAGAACCTCTCAAAGCTAAATTTTACACTTATTCCGTGACTTGAAGAACTTACGCCATGACTAAACTTGGGTTTAAATCAATTCTCCACATAGATACGATTTGCACCGTGACCAAAAATATTTATGTCACGACCAAATATTTACGTCGTGGCTAAATTAGCCTCTAGATGATTTTGAGCCTCAACAAGTGTTTGTGCCACAACCAAAATCTTTTTTACCACGGCCAAAATCGCTACTAGAATACTATTAGCTCATTTTAGCCACGACTTGAAAGCCTGTTGCACCCAAACTCTTAATGAGCGAACTAACAAGTGACTACCACCTCAAGATTAATCAAAGGATCCTTTTATGGCTAAAAGGCAAGGGTTTTAAAGGGTTTACATTCCTATAATCTCTATCCAAATGCCTTACATAGCCCAAGAATTTAAAAGTTAATCACACTAACCAAAATATATATCATACCAGTACAAGATTCATTTATGATAGCAAAAGGATGGCATGTAAGCTTAAATGGCAACTCAAACCACTCATTACACCACCTAATATCCTTAAACCACTTGAGCTAAGATTCAATGGTCTAATTAAACATGCTCTTACCCACAACTCTCCAAGGGAGCCTCAAATGTAAAATATGGCTTTGGCACTTCCTAACGTCACATATAAGGGCTTATGATAGCAAATGGTATGTTATGGCTTCTAATGACAACCTAAAATCCTCCTTACTATACCTAAGATCATCAAATCACCTTAAGCAAGTTTCAAGTGACAAATTAAGCTTTTCTACATCCCTCAACACTTGGTACAATCCTTGGTTCAAAATATGGCCGTGTCACTTCCCAAAATCACAATAATGACTCATAATAGTAAAATCTACTATAAGAGCACAGGAAGGGTGAACCATTTCACCTTCCATAAGATCAAGACAATAAAAGCACATTCCAAACCTTTTATGCCAACAACTTAGACATTAATACTAATACTATAACACTAACTATTCAAGAGTCATATAATTTTAAAGTACTCATTAATAATTATCTAAATACAATCACAAGTATCAATTCCATGATGTTTTAAATTATAAAATCAGTCCCTATACTTAGCAATACATGGTGCAATGTTACAATTATACATCATAATAAGCAATGCTAGCATACCTATTATACAAACCCAATTTAAATAGGGCATTTAAGCCTATACATTAGTAAACTACCACGATAGATTTCCATTAACTTCTCCTTGCTACTAAGAGATCTAATCCCTAAAAATGTTAGCCCACAACCAGGGTGAGATATGCAATCTCAATAACAAGAGGCAAATTTTATATATATGTACAATTAATCAATGTAATGCATTTATACATAAAAACATACTGAAGACATCAATATCATCAACAAATGAACTAGTTGGACTACCAATGACTACTATCCCATACTAGCAATAACATACAATATGTTAATAACTAATAACACAGAAAAAGGCTCATCCATGGTGCCAACTCCTTATTGAGCACACTCTAAGCTCAATGCATTCATAAGTCTGATCACAACTCGGTACCCAATCGAACCACAATACACTAGTAACAACCATACCACAGTTTCACTAAAGATATAATTACAATCCACAACAATTCAAGTAGCCAACCAATCATTTAGTATTTCCAAATCATACATGTGCAGCAAATATCATATTAAAATGAGCATATACATGGAATTAGGAAATTAACCCTAATTACCTCACTGAAGCCCAATTACTCTTCCTCTAACTACCAACATAATCCAAAGGCCCACCAAACCTATGACAAATATAATTATCATCATTTAACCATTATTACCAAAAGAGTTTCCTATCCATTAATCCATTTCATCAAGAATGAATTAGAAATCACTTACCCAAGTTTCCACATAGTCCATTGCACCAATTAAGGTCAAAACACCAAGAACTCATAATGGGTCACTCCTAACATCTCCATTTTCACATATATGAAAGCCATGCACCAAAAGAAATTCCAAATACTGAAAATTCACCACATGCACCTCATAAAAGAAAGGGAAAACACTTACCCATATACCTATGAGATTAAATGGAATGATTTGAACCTTAATTACTAAGAACACACCATAGGCCATCTTACAACTTGGATTTTCGCACATACAATCATCCATATATTAAAGTCAACCTATAACATGAAATTTGAGTAAGGCTACATTATAAAATGATGGCAAACACTCAACCTATGGTTTTACCAACTCCAAACTCCAAAAATCTGCAAGGAATTATCCAAATTTCATATTTGAGAAGGAGATTAAATTCTCTAAATGACAAATCAATTGGATCAAAATGTAAAAGAAGAAGAGAGAATTAAGTTTTATATAGCTCACCTTAGCTAAATTACCTCTAAAAGTGCAAAATGGTGGCAAGAAGTTGAAAAGCCCTAGCCTCCACCTAAAGATGCGAAAATGCTCTCTTATTTCTATATTACAAATGTTTTACTTCCAAAATTTTAGTGTGGCTATAGAACCCTTAAGTTGGAAATGGGTTAACCTAATAGCCCATGATCCATTTGGGCCTTTTCTTAAGTATTAGGCCAAAGTTAAAGGTTTTATTTAAGTTAGGTCTGCATAAGAATGTAATTGGGCCTCTACTAATGATCCTCTATTATAAACAAAATAACTATAGGGCCCAAGCATTTAATTTCCCCTCTTCACTTAGTAAATCCTTCTTAATTAAGCCCAAACCCATAATTAAAAATTCATTTATTTTCAACAATGGCCAAGAATTATTGTTTATCTCAAAATACCCACAAATAAATCCATTTTCTTAAACATTTTTATTTCTCATAATTCCCTTAATAATTCTTTATCCTCCCCTATTTAATCACTTAATTCCCTATTATTTTCCTTAATAAATTTTTGAATGTTACATGTATCACTAACAAGTTCAAATTTATATAAAAACATTAGGTTATACTTAAAGCCTAGTGATGGTCATATCTATCTGCAAGTCAGGTTGTAGGGGTCTTCGTAGAGTGAGACAAAGAAATCAATCTCTTGCCTATAGGTGAAGCAGGGTTAGGAAACCACCTATATTAACATCATCATAATGTATGGCACTATACATCAATCTGACATTATTGAACCTTAACTATAATGACCAGCCTCCTCAAAGTTGGCAAGTAATGGAAGGTACATCAACATCAATTTATGCATAGTCCTATCAAGCATCGGGTATCCCCAAACAAGTGTAAGATGTATGCCCACATGAATTTTCAAATTATATTCTCATTTGTGTCATTTGGAAAGTTTGCGAATGTTTGTTTGAGATAGGAAATGCTCAACCTTTATCCATCTAATGTCTCCTATAATGGTGTCACACCTAGCAACTCATTGCATATATCCTGCCAATTGTAGTCTATCTGTCCAAATATTGCACCCACCATGAATGGTAAACCTAACTATATGGCCTCATCTTGTAATGTAATCTTATACTTACCCTTGGTAAAGTGGAAGGTATATGTCTCTATTTGCCAGCTCTCAACAAGGGTTGACACTTATGTAGCATTGAAGTTAAAATGTCCAAATCTCAAGATGCCATAGAAATAAGCCTGTATGAGGCATGGAATAATTGTAAGCAAGGAATCGAATATACGATCTTTTTAAGCAATTTGCTATATACACAAAATTCTATTATCCTATGTCATTATAGAGGAGGCATTATCATAATTTTGGTAAAACCAAAAAAAAATTGAGATTTTTAACTTACTCATCCTTGCCATACAACTTAAAAGATGTGGCAAGACTGCAAGTATAAAAGAGAATCATCTTCTGGTCTTGGATTGACAGTGCTGTGACAAACATCCATTATAGATCGTAGAAGCTGAAATATCTGTCATAAATAATTCACTACAAATACATAACATAAGAAATTCATTTAACTTTTATCATATAAGTTATTTAATCAAATTATAGAACATTAGTCAATCAATTCAAATACATCTCATTAATAAGTCAATTCAATTCAAATACAAGTGACAATACAATGCAAATTCATGGCTGACAAGAAGGGCAAGTGGCATGATTGTCTTTGGTCTATCTACATAGCCCACATCATTGATGGGCCCTAGGATGGTCTCGCCAATCCATCTCATTTCATATTTGTGAGGACTTAGATTAACCTTTCTCACGAATCATTAAAAGGTCAAGGACCTGTCAAAGTCCAATCATGCAAGGCTAATAAGCTTCTCCTTCCATCGGATAAAACTCAGTCTTGTATACATTAAGTATAATCTCTAGCTAAAAGATATTGTGCACAAATTGTAGTAGATTGATATAGACCTTGACACATGTTATGAAAACATGTTAACAAGGATGTCTTTATAGCTAAAACTCTCTATAATCACATGTTTGGTTCATAAAGTTGACATTAGAAATTCGCCCATACTATTTGTTTAAAGAATCATACAAATCCTTAACCTTAAACTCTTATGATGTTTTATCAAAATCACACACTAATAAGGCAAATGCTCTTATAACTCTCATCAAAATTTTTTCTGGATTTCCTCAAAAAAATAAGTCATCCACCTACCTCTATGCAAATATGGTTTATGCTTAATCAACCCAGTATTTATTCAGCTAGTACATCATTGCCTTAACTAAGTTGACTATGGGCAAGAACATAACACCTTTAAAGATGTTATTCATACACTCAACTAAGTTTGTTATCATGTGCCCTTAACAATGGCCATCCACATCATACACATGTGAGTGATTACTCTTTGGTGTATCCTTTATCTAGTTTGCCGTCTCAACATGCAATTGTTGTAATTGTGCCAACTATTCATTAACAAAGTGGCATTTATTCAAATATCCAATGCTGATAAGCTTCTTTTTTTACCACTTACTCCTAAATGTTATATTCAAATTACTCACAATATGCTGCCAACAAAGCATATGATATGTATGGGGTGATTGCCAACCATTTTGCAAGTTTGTGATAATTACTAATACTCATAAATACTGATCAGAGATCAAATAAATGCCTTGCTTATTCAAGATAACTTATTGCCTAAGGTTATTGAGAAACCACCCACACATCTCATGCACTTCCCCTTTGACAATGGTGGCATAAAAAAGTACGATCAACTTGGATAATTGACTTTAAGCAGTCAAATACATCAATGCAAGGTTTAAATATCTATAACACCCTATGGAATATAACCATTGACTCTATATCTAATGTTGTTTATGGATAGTCCTTAGTAATAAATTCAAAATATGAACCTAGATTGAAGTGCTACACGGTAAACAGTAGAACGGCATATAATCACTCTCAATTCCCATAGGTGATTGTGATTACCCGTTGCTTACCAGACCATACTTTTTTGTAAGTCACAATATATTCGAAGATACTATGCATTCTCTCAATGACTTCATGCATAGAAATAGAGGGATTTTTTTATGACCATCGACATAATATATGATGACATTACACTAAAGTCTAGTTTCAAATGATCCTATGATAGCATAAAGGACACACATGTATACAAGCCTACATACTTTGTGATCTGCCAGTCATTTGCTCCTTTTAATTAGCATGCCCTTACTCAGCAATCACATTGAACACTATATTTCAGACAATAATACTCAATGTGCTTCACTGATGATTGGTATACCCTAAATGTGTGGTATTTGCACACATAGTAAAGCTTCACCACACGACTCATTGATTGCTTGTCAAGAAACTGTATACCAACATACATCTCTTAGTCATCATTTAAATCAATTGCCCCTTCTATCTCAGGCATCTCAAATTCATTTACAATGTCCATGTAACTATTGCAGGAAGGCAAATGTTCTATTAGAATACTAGTTCAATGAAGTAGCCAAATCCCATCAGCATCACCATTGACATCATCATCCACATACTCCTTGGCATTTGGCAACACATCATATTCATCCTCAACTTCGCACTTATCCATTATACCTTTTGGCATATCTTAGGGACTTAAAAGGCTAGTATTGCATATGAATAGTCTAGACAAACTCGATTAGGATATGTGGTCAAGCAATGGCATTTGTTGGGTACTGAAAGGTTAGATCTCAAATGGATGGACATATCCTATGTAGGAGCTAAACAAAGAGACCTATTCATAAAGTCCATTAATCTGACTTGTAGACAAATTCGTCAATGGTCCACATACATCATTTTTCACCATACTCAAGCCCACATTGTTGGTAAAGATGTGCAAATACAGTTTCGGTGCCTCCAGTTAGTTTGAAAAGTGCTAGTTAGCTTGCCACATCATTTGGGCATCTGAGTCAACCTCCAAGATATATGGCAAGTACCAAGTTAGATTAAGTAACTGTAAGTATCAATATACCAACTTGGACATAAACTATCTTGACTTAAGTTATAGTTTGTCCTTAACTACAACCTTTAGCTATTTGAGATTAATATTAAGGTCAACTCTTAACAATTTTGGTTTATCACATACAAATGTTGCCCTTTTATCACCGTAAAAAAATATTCTATTTGTATAGATGCATATAATCTCCTTTATTTTACTTATTATGATTCCTATCCCAACATCTGTGTACAAATACATATAAAACACCTTTATGGTCAACATATAAATATGTAATAATTAAATTTTTTATTATATAAAATTTATTAATATTTAATAAAGTAAGATTTTATATGTATACACAAAGTTATATAAATAATTAATAATATAAACAATAACACTTTAAATTTACCCACAATGTAAAAATGTTGATCTTTACATATGACACACTGAACATGACATATCCACATAATCTTTGTAGGCAACAATATGGTGAGAATAATTACTCAAAATAAAATTTTCTGAATTACAAGCAGAAAGTAGATGTAGGACCACTACTATAACATACCAAAAATGTCAAAAAAAAACCTAAGTTTCACAGTACACAACTGAAATAAGATAGGTCCATATAATCTCTGTCAGTAATAGTTATGTTAGAGTAATTGTTAACATAAAATTTTTCATGTTATAAGTAGAAAAATTAATACAGGATCATAACTATATTTAATACTCATCACAATATATTATTGCAATGTTTTATTGTAGAAAATAAAAGGCAAGAGATGAGAGAAGATGAAAGAAATTGAACATAAAAAATGGAGGAAACTATGCATACACAGCAATACGAGAGACCCATCAAAAAGAAGAAGAAAACTAAAGAAAAATTATAAACAAAAATTTTAAAGTTCGCTACTCAATTTATAGAATTCATTAAATGCGATATTCCGTGTTAAGTGGCTTCTAAATCTCACTAACCTATGAAATATTACTAACCCTCTTGTCAATGATATAAAATAGGATACATACATACATACATACATACATACATATATGTATATAATTAAATAGGATGTAGTGACACTAGTTTCGTGTCCCACTAGATATAAAAAAAATTAAATCAAATGGGATCTAGAGCCAATGACTCTGTATCCTATTATATATTAAAAAATGAATAAATTATACTAGACACAGAGCATCATCAAAAAAAAGAAACACGAAGCAACATGCTCCACGCTTTAATATGAAAATTAAGTTACACGCACACATATGCCATCAGTTTTATTATAATTATTTTTTTTTTTTTTTGAGAGGAAGAGAGAGAGAGCGCCCTCCTATCATCCCATCAATTGATATTAAATTAGTTTTAGATTAAAATACTAGTCAAAATTTTGAAAAGACACCATATATTCTAAATTATTTTTGCATGGTGTACCAATTATATAATCTAATCAATGACCAGTTATTTATATTTTTTAAAGTTCAGGATTTAAGAACATTTATTGTTGATGTCTAATTCATTTTTATCAAAAATTTATAAATAAGACTTAATTAGATTATAGTTTCTCAAGTAATTATATATATTTTTAAACTTTTTAAATTTAAATTTGAAAAAGTATATTTCGTCCTCTGAACTAAGCATTTCAACAACCAAAACACGCTTAAATTTGTCCACATAAACCCCATATTCAACATTTGCATCTCAAGCCATGTCAAATAAAACAAAAAACACAAGAGGGGATGGATCTAGATTTTTCAAAGAAGAATAAGCAAGAGAGTTGGGAGGGGGAAGTCATTGAGATTTTAAACATTTTTATAACTTTTTAAAATTATCATCAAAATGACGAGTTTCAATCTAATTATTAGAGAGATTTGTTTCTACTTAATAAGCCCGACCAGGCTAGTCTCATGGGTTGGAATTGTTTCTAATAGAATGTAAACTTACAAATAAATTGGTGGGCCGAAACAAGCCAGCACTTTTGTGCCACTAATTGATAGGATTTTATACCTTTTAATAATTTTTAAAAATCTAATTAAGTTTGTTTTTTTTTTAGCCATCAATTAAATCTTTTGTATTTAATGACTAATAAAAACATTTAAATATTTATTTTTTAAGAAAAAAATATGTATAGACTGGCGCACTTAACCTGTATTCTCTTTGAGGGAACTTGATTTGCGAAATGCTCTAGTTTTCTTCTCACTTTCGTTAGCAGGGTCCGACGTATCAAAGTGAAAGTATTAGCTTACTCAGTAGGGAGTTTGGGTAGTTGAACGTGAAAGAATTTTCTAACATGGGCACTCACAAAAAGAGTCAGAGTTTTTGTTTTCTTTTTTTTTTAATCTCATTTGCCTACTGTCAATTTTGATGAATTTTTTACTCTAACTCAGATTATCCAATTTTGGAAGCTACTCGATATCACTGATGTTGGTGTTCATGGTAATGACAAAAAAAAAAAAAGAGAGAGAAGTAACCTAATCTAGTCACAGCGTATTATAAGGTTTAGAATGAGTGTAGTTTACCAATTTTTTGTACTATGAGCTAAAAGAAGAAGATGGCTGACTAGAGCCACCAATATTCGATGATGATATAAGTATAGTGATGAATTCTAGTTTAATTGGCGAAAATTGTAAAAGAAAATGTAATTTTTAAAATCTATATCGTTCTAACT
Source organism: Erythrophleum ivorense (assembly GCA_026724425.1). Taxonomy (NCBI): domain Eukaryota; kingdom Viridiplantae; phylum Streptophyta; class Magnoliopsida; order Fabales; family Fabaceae; genus Erythrophleum; species Erythrophleum ivorense. The sequence continues at coordinate 13,511 of JAIUCV010001226.1, forward strand.
TTTAAAACGTGGACTAATATTTTGCTTCCAGAAAAATATTATTTTCCTTAATATGGTCGTTTATTTTTAATTCCTCTTTTCAAAGTAATGACTTCCTGCCCCACTACAGTTTTTATGCTAATTGAGTTAACTAAAGTACTCATACATTACTGAACACTTGGAACTATTGTCACTTATATTTTATTACGCAATCTAATTCGTTTTTTTAGTAAAAATTACATAATTTAATTAATTTTAAATCATAATTAAATTAGATTTTAAGTAAAATTAATAGTAATATTAAATTTTTAAGTGCTTCAGGAGCATAATAAATATTTCCTTGACATAGATAATAATATGGAAAGTCCAAGGATAAATTATAATATGTTTAGAAGGAAGAGAATTGATAAAAACAAAAAAACAAAAAATTATTTAAATTAAAACAAAAAAATCAAAATTAAAATTTTATTTTTTTCTTCTTTTCTATTTTTCTCAATTTAATCATACTCAAAGAAAAGAAAATTACCATCCATAGTTCCATTACCACTATTTAAAACATTGTTAAATCAACCAAATTGGTCCAAAATCAATGAATTGGTCATTGAACTAATTTAGTCGATTCATAAAATTGACAATCCCAAAAAATTAATTCAAAATTGACTAATCCAATCAAAATCGAACTAATTTAAAGTCAACCAATTTTAAAATTATTTTTAAAATTATTTATTATTTCATCTTAAACAAATCTAAAAAATCGAAAATACTTCAGTAGGAGAAAATTTGGGTTGAAACAAAAAAAAAAAAAGAGAACTTAAGATAAATAAAAGATATGCATTTAACCATTTTCAATTCTTATTCTCTATTATACTCCATTTCTTAAGAACATCTCTCCTAAATATTAAGATGTTTGACCAAAATTACTTCTTCCTATTCATTAGTATTTAAAATTAATAATTAGTCATATTTAAAATTTATTATTATTTATTTGTTATATTAAAATTTTAATATACAAGATTTTAAATATATATATATTTAATTATTATTAATTCAACCATAATTCAACTATAATCAAATTAATAAACTGTAAACTAATATTTTTACCAATTCAATGACTGGTATAATTTTAAAAAATTTTTAAACCTTCCAATGAACAAAAATAGAGATAGAGTGGCTAAAATATCTTCTATACCTAAAATGCTTGTATAACATCCAATGACAAATACCTAAACCTCAATTTATTGGTTGCGACTACTTTCATAGTTAAAATGGCTAGAATAATAGCCTAATTAATATATTTTGTATACATATATTCATATTTTTCTTATAATTAGATAATTATTTCATTTAAGAAATGAAAGTCATTCATCAAAACCCTAAAATTGACATTTAATAAGATTGATTTTAGGCATTAGGCCTTGTTTATTAGATTAAATAAGATTTAGAATTGTCATTACATTGTTGCATCCATCCTCACATTTCTCTAAATCAATAGGTAAGCAATTGTGAATCCTTTATAGTATATAAGGGTGTTGATTTGACCAAACTGTTTTGGTGCTATTTAGCCATGACCCAAGCCAAGTCAATCGTTCTAGGCAATCAAGTCTAAATTGGGCTGATGATCTAGATATATTATTAATATATATATATATATATAAAGATTAAAATGATGAGAAATCTTTTTAAATAATCATTTTATAAATTTAGTCAAAAATTTTTAAATATATTTTACAAATTATAAATAGTCAAGGGGATCAAAACCCCTTTTAGATCCCTTTTGAATATAATTATGGCATTCAAATAAGAAAAAATAATATATATATATATATATTAATTTGAAAGCAAAAATCTCAAATTTAAGATAGTAAATGACTTTTTTTTGGAGGTAGACAAATTGCCTTTGACTACATTGCATCCATTTAAAAAAAAATACCCAAAATTAAAGGGAAAAGAAATCACCTCAATCGAATCATCAGACTTCAAATTGTTGCATTTTGAAATTTCATCCTCTAAAACTACATTTTTTCCTTTACATCCTCTTCTAAAGCCACATTATTTTCATTTCTATTATGTAGATCTCGCAAAAACTTATCAAAACAAGTGGTTATATGTCCAAATGGTCACGTAATTACAAATATATGAGCCTTCAAATTTTCAAAAAAAAAAAGAAGAAGGAATAACCTAGTTCTAGCCCTATAGCCTAGTATGGCTAGCTCAACCTCATTTTTTAACTAAGCCAATGTTGAGCTTTGGGCTAATAAATTAAGCTCGATTTTAAATTGAGCTGAATGTCAAGCTAAGGTGAAACTCAATTTGATTTAGCCCATGTGGACCCCTAACAATATGAGATAAAGATGCAATAAGAAAGAGAGTAACTAATGGGTAGGAACCACTCCCTCCCCAATCACACTTTCTCTTATTACCCTCTCTCTCTCCAACTCATGTACAACTATTACATGGCCATTGCTAGGTCATTACTAGTATATAACTAATTGTTAATTTGCTCTTAACCTTTCTCTTATAAATAGCCTAAAGATTCTTAAGATAAAATTTATATTTACTTTAAATATCATAATATTTATAGAGTTCTCGTTTTAGTTGACTATTCAATTGACCACCATAAAACACCTTACCTATTAATTCTTTAACAAAAAAAATTAAAAGAATATGTTTAAAAAATTATCAAAATGAGTAGTCATATATTTAAAATTGTTAAGTAATTACAAAGATTTGAGTCTTCAAAAATTCTAAGTTTTTAAAAAATAAATAAGTAAATAGAAAATAATCTAATTTGGGCCTAATGACCCGATATGACCAACCCAACCTCATTTCTAACTAAGCAAGTTTTAGGGGCCTTGGATTAAAAAAATGAGTTTAATTTTAAATGAGGCCAAGTACCAAGCCAAGGCAAAACTTAGGGGTGTACATGGGCAGGGTCGGGTTAGGGCGATGCTTGGCCCGAAGCCCGACCCGATTAGGATCTTGGGCGTATTTTTATGCCTGTGGTCCAGCTCGGTCCGGAAAAGCCTGATTTTAGGGCGGGTTAGGGCAGCTCGGAGCAGCCCTAATAAGTAAGGCTGTACATGGGTAGGACCAAACTAAACATCTAATATGTCCGATACCTGACCCAATTAATACATGAAGCTTGTTTTTATACTCATGGCTTTACTCAACTCTAATAAGTCTGATTTATGTTGGGATAGGGCGGGTTAGGGCTGCCTAAACTATTTTTTTTTTTAATGAATTGATACTTGTAATATAAAAATATTTTTACACAAACTTATAGGTATATATTTCAAAATAATAGACTTTTAGAACTCTTATATTTGTATCAATAATAAAAAAATAGTCTAGTATTATCAAATAAAATATAAGATATACTAACATAATTAATTTTAGGTAAATATATATTTTTTCATTATTTAACAAAAGAAATATCAGTAAGAATTTATATCAATGATAAAAATAATTAAGAAGTAAAAAATATTTAAATAAGTAATAAAAATTACAGTATGTAAAGATAATTAAATAAAATAAAAAAAATAAAATGACAAAATATTAATAACTAAAAAAAAGTAACTATTAAGGCGAGTTGGGCGAAACATACCTTCGCTTGTGACCCGACCTGACCCGAAATAGTCTTGTTTAAAGTTATACCCATTTATACTTTTAGCCTAACTCGATCTGGCCCAATTAGACCGGGCTAAAGCAAGCCCCTAAGACCAATCGGGCCGATGAACACCCCTAATAAAACCTAACCTAATTTGGCCCATATGTACCACTAGCAATATGAGATAAAGGTGATAAGAAAGAAAGTGATTGATAGATGGGACCCATTTCTCTCCTAGTCACATTCTCTCCTACTATCTACTATCCTGACTCTCTTACTATAGAATATTCCAACTCACGTACAAGTACTACATAGCCATTATTAATATATGGCTAGTTATTATCTTGCTCTTAACATTTTTCTTGTAAATAGTTTAAAGATTCTTAAGATATTTATGTTTATTTTGAATATCATAATATTTATAGAGTCCTTGTTCCATTTGACTATTTGACCTACTACGACAAATAACTTACCTATTAATTCTTTAACAAGCAAAATTAAGGGAATATAATGATCACTAATACTAATCACCAATATAATGATCACTAATACTAATCACCAACTCTCGTACTCTTATAATTGCTTCTAAAATTTGTTGTGTTTAAATAAATTTTTATTTTTATTATTTATTCTGTCATATTTCACTCTTAATTACTTATATGATTAATTCCTTAACAAACAAAATTAAAAGAATATAATCCACTTGTATACATGTCAATATTGAAGATCTACAAGTTAGTATCGTAAAGGGTGAATTTTCCTTTAGATGTCGTTCACGTGGCATGTACTTGGAAGTAGGCAATTGCTTTAGTATGTTCTTTGGAAACCAAAAAAATCATCTTTTCTCGCTAGTACCTAATACATTCTTGAACAATATTTTATATTAGCATGAAATAATGATAACCTTCAGTATATACTTGTGTATATAGAATTAATTTAAACACACTAAGATTTATCACTTTATAAGTGTATTTTTAACAAATAATTCTCTAGTAAAGTCGCACATCCTTTTGCGAGTGAACTAATAGTTCAAATTATATCAATGTAAACATTTAGGATTGAGATGATCTTATGAAGATCACTTAACGTATATGAATTCAATCGTTGTCTCTTAAATTATGAAATTAGGTGATAAAAAAATTTATTCAATTATATTTTTGTCTTAATTTTAGAAAACAGTTTAGTCCTTTTAATTTTAATTATAACAATATTTCTCCTCAAATTTATTTATTATAACAATTTAATCTTTTTAAGTTCAATAGCATCAATCTTACCCCCAAGTTGAAGTTATAGCTTTTATATACTTATTTTTTTAGTGAAAAATTATATTAGTGAAACTTTATTGAATAACAATATAATTTAGACTAAATCACATATATTTTCATTAAGTTTCAATAAAATTATATCTTTTTTATTTTTAAAATATATATACAAATATTTTTTAAAACAAAAAAAATTACCTTATACTTTAATCTAATTTAAAATTTTTTGATCAAAATATCATTTAAAAAATTTTAATAAAAATTTTTTAAATTAAACTAAAGTGTAAGATAATTTTATATTTTAAGTAAAAGTAATTTATATTTTTAAATAAATATATATATATATATATTATTTTAGTAAAACTAAAAAAAATGGGAATAATTTCCGTTATAACTTACTATCGCTTCTCCGAGAGAAAGATAAAAGATTTAAAAATGGACATATAGACACGCACAGAACAGAGCACACTGAAAGTTTCCGTTCAGAAAATATGGGCATGAACAAAAATTCTGGAGTGGCTTCAAATGATCAAAATCTCATACACTCACAATAAGTTAAAGTTTGAACTGAAAGTAAGAGTGAAAAAGTTGAAATTCAGAGCTACTGAACTGCCAGTTGTGCATTTCGATTATCAAATTCAAAATCATCAGAATTGAAATCAGCTCTTGGCTCTGAACAGAAAGCTTCCTTCGTCTTTCTAATAAAATCCTCAAATTTCTTGTTTAACTCCTCTGTGTCCTCTGCATTATGCTCAAGCTCATCTTCATCAGTAGTCACAAGGGCATGATTCCCCTGCTTTTCATCCGAAAGTCCACCTTCTTGTCCTTCTGCTTTCATCAAACACTTATCTTCAGCTTGAGGATTCTCAATTTCCATGCCATTTTTGCCATCAATAAGACCAGAGTTCTTCAATATGAAAACTACAAGTCCATTGCAGAGCAGGAACATGTAGCTCTTGTCTAACAATAACATTGTGAGAAATGGCTTCAAAGGCTGGAGAAGTAAGGTGAGAACTGAAAACAAAGCAGAGAAGAGAGAAATTGAAAGCAGAAATTTGATTATTCTGTGTTTGTGAACTTTGAAATAATCCATGCCTTCTCTTCTAGCCTTGTGTTAAAAATATGAAGAGAAGTGCCGTCTAGGGTGCCTGAAGGGGTTTTTAAATTGAGTGATATGGAATGAATTTACGTAACTACCCTTGCTGTTCGGCCCTGAGAAGCTGTAAAATTTGGGGGAACTATGAGGTCAGTCAACAAAGATTTTTTAGTCTTTTATAATGCTCAAGGACAGCAACCGTGTGCCATGGTTTGTGTCAACTGACTTATATACTTATTATTTAAATTGATATGTAATTTAATTCAAATTTAAATAATTTCCTGGCCTGAAAATATAATTTCTATTACAAAAGTTATTATGAAAGAAACTAAATATTATTTAATTAATAACAATGTTTGATAAATATGACTGTTAATTCTTGGGATTATTTAAAATCATGAAACATGAAAACTTTAGTTTTATTTAAAAAAAAATTATATATAATTTTTTTATATTTTTGTTATCAGATTTTTTAATTAAAATATAAAAATGTATAGTTATTTTAATAATAATATGACAAGTGTATAATTTTTTAATTAAATTATATATTTATTATATTATTATTAAAAAATAATATATTTATTATATAAAAAATTGTATATAAGTTAAATTCTATTCTAAATTAATCATTTTGAATTTCAAAATGAATTGAAAATAATTAAATAAATTATTTTAAAAATTTTTAAAAAGTAATAGTTGCAATCCAAGCTTTAAAAAATTAGATAATTTTTTTTATGGGCATCAAAAATTTAAAAGAATTTCCGAAATGTCTCTTAAATTGAGAAGTACCTCTAACTTAAAAAAAAACCAAATAAGTTAATATATATATATATATATAACACAAAAATTTTTATCTATATTGCAAACTGTAAAAAATTATCCCAAAATGTTAACTCAAATAATACCTCTAATATACAAAAATTGTAAAAGAAGTTGATGTATTCAAGTTTGATTTCTACTTGGTCTCTTTCGTGACTCCAAGGGTCTCGTATATCTTTTGTAAAAAATAATAATAAAATGAAAATAAAAAATGATAACATTAAGCAGTGTTGTCAGGTTCAATCATGTGTTTGCGTGTAGATGACTCTTGACTCTTTCACCCCCGTTCTTTTCCAACGCGGAAAGTTGAATACAAGGCGGCGGCATTCACAATTTTTTTTTTGTAACTACCGAATTGTAATTTTAAAAATTAAAAGAGTAAACAAAAAAATTAATACCAAAATTTATGAATACACTTACTTCTCTGTTCTTGAATTTAATGAAATGCACAAATTAGTTTTTAAAAATATTTAACTTATTATATGTTAGTCATTTCGTTAAATTTGTAAATATTTAACAAAAAATATTTAACTAACATATACACTGTAAAAAAAAATTCAAGAATTAAAAATAAATAAATTTGTAAATTCGAGCAATAGATTTTATTTCACTCAAAATTAAAACACTGTCATACATCTCATTGCCCGAATTTTTAATTCTAGACTTCCATTTTCAACCACTCTCTGTATAATGGTTTAGCTTAATTCAAAACTTTTCTTTTATTCGTTTTGGATTGCTAAATGATCCATCATCTATTTAGGATCTTAATTAAGTAAGTATCAAATCTCAACTAATTGAGATCCCTTAAAAGGTCACATAACGTATTATTCAAGAGAGAGAGAGAGAGAGTTCATGATTCTAAGTTAAAAATATTTATATTGAAATATTTTAAAATTTAAAATTATTTTTAAAGATTCTAAGATAAAAAATTTTAATTTAAAGTATTGAATTATAATTTTTTCATGTAATTTAAATTTTTGGTCATAAGGTTACGGTAATAATTTTAAAATTTTAAAATTTTTAATATAAGTATTTTTAATTTAAAATCTTAAATTATAATTTTCTTTTAAAAAATGTTCTACTAGGACATGCACTTTTTTCATAGATGAAATAAAAAAAATAGTATGGGAGATTAAAAAATATACTTAACAAAAATACTAATAACAGTTAAAAAATACAACTTTAAATATATATTGAACAGATATAATAATAACATTTACTAAAGTTAAAAACTAAATGCACATTAAAAGAAGTTGAGGAAGCATAATAACACCAAAATATTCTTTTCTTGGCTTAATATGAGAAAAACATATATCAAAAGTGATATAATATATAATTTTTGCCATCAAAACCCTGGCATCATTTTTATTTGACCATGGCTGAAAGCTTTAATACAATGGTTAAAGGGTTTGGGGCTTTTATTTGTTTTATAAAGTTTATTTTTAAAGATAATTATATGTTTAAAAGTATGTGTTGAAAATTTTAAAAAATTTAAAGGAATTAATTAAAAATTTTAAGGAGACAATAATATGATGTATATATATATATATATATTATAAAAGATCTATTAGTTTTCCTTTTTAAGAGGGCAGCTGCCCCCAAATCTATGAACCTGTCCTTGTACAATTTTTTGCTATAAACTCATATAGCAATAATATATATGCTTAATTAAGTAATTATACTTTTTAAAAATTTAAATTTCTTACTTTTAAGAAGTTATCGTTATCTACCCTATCTCATTTTAATTTGGGCCTCTTTTAAAGTGTAATTTCTAATTACTCTATGAAGTGTGATTTTAAAAAAAAAATATTACTCAAGTCAAGCTGGTTAAATGAGTCAAAGTATTATTAAAATAATTAGGTCAACATATACAAAAGACTTTGACCGCCGAGTCTACTATTGGCTGCAGGTTCACCAGCATGCGGTTGGTTCACGTTAATCTTCCATGTGATGTGTTTATATTTGTCTTCCCATTTTGTCCTTTACCTTTCTGTCAATGGAAATATATTTTGAATACTACTAAATTATATTATATTTGATATTTTTTATTTCAATAATTATATTCGATTATTTATATATATATATATATTATATATACAAAACCCCCTCCAATCCATTTTTTATCAAAAAAATTTAAATTTTTACACAATATGAAATTGTAAGTCTATTTTTAATATAATAATAGAAGCTAATTTGATATTAAATTTTAATATAAGATTATAATTTTATTTTTAAAATAAATACATATTGTTGAAAAGTTAGTTTTATTAATAGAAAATAAATTAAAAGAGAGTCGAATGTAGTTTTTAAAAATAAAAGGTATTAAATATAATTTAATTAAAATTAAAAAATTAGTATAATTTACTCATAAAATAAGATAAAATACAATTTTCTCATTTAATTGATGACTTACTCGACCTTCAATTTTAATATTAAAATACACACTAAATTTTTAAAACTAAAAAGGTGCTACAATCAAATTAAATTTTCAATTTAACCTTGAGGGGTCTAATTAATTTCATTTGTTTGATGGTTAAGATCTAATGTCATATTTTTTTACTAAAATATCATTGATTGACCTCTTCAAGTGTTGGGTCACATTAATTAAATTACAAAGAGCAAAACTAGTTTTGTGCTAAATGCTCAATGAGGATGTAAACTGTGATGTGGACACTAATACACACGAAGGCATTATTTGGTACATAGGAGAGAATAAAAATGGGATAGGAGAAAGAGTAAGGATGCTTGTTTTGTCCGTTTAGTAGGCCAGATACAGACACATCATGGGAGAGCTCTCTCCATCAAATTGGGGAATTCGCTCTACTTCCCAGTATGGATGGAAAGTCGTATTCTCTTGGGAGGGTGAAATTTGGTAATCAATTTGCCTCTGAAGTAGAACGCGACTATGCATCATCCTCTACCCGCATCAAAGTTGCTCAACCATTGTCTCCTGTCGCAGCTTCATCTTTTGGCCACTGTTTACCAAATTTGGTGGTATAGCTATGAAGAAGGTCTTGTTCTTGTTCTTTTCTGGGTTTCGATGAGCTTCGTGTTTGTTTTGCTTCATTCTCCATTTTTGTTTATGGATTAAGCTTGTTCTTATGGACCCTATATAGAAAATGATGAATGATTGTTCTACCATTTTTGTTTTTGGACTCATGATGAATGCCCTGTTTTAATCACCATTTTTGTTCCAATGTTCACTTCCGCCAAATTAGGGATTTTGACATTTTTAGGTTTATTTCAGTTAAAAATAAATAATATTTTATAACTTTTTTACTATGGGTCATTTTGGACACTTTTCCATACTTTTTTTGTTTTATTTATTTTTTTTATTTCTATCTTACCAAATATAAAAATATAATTACATTCTCATTCTTTTCCAAAGCATACCAAACATGATTTTGGCTACAACATTCCACTTTATTCCTATTCTCATTAATAGTTCTATTTCTATTAAAATTCATTCTACATACAAGACGACACCTAAATTTTTAAAACAAAAAACATGTTACAATCAAATTAAATTTTGGATTTAACCTTGAGAAGTCTATTCAATTTCAATTTTTTTATGGTTAAGACCACAATACCATTTTTTTTAATTAAAATATCATTGATTAATCTCTATTAATTAAATTACAAAGAACAAACTAATTTAGTGCTAAAGACTCGATCGAGGGGGTATTATAACCCCTTTACTTATTTTTATATTTTAATTACATTATATGTAGTGAAAACTAAAATTTTTTGATAACTCGTTGTACAATAATAAAGAGATTACATACACATAAAAGTGAAATCAAACATTCTTTACTATTATATTCGATTCATAATGTTGCGTTAATTTTTTGTATAGGTCACTTGTTGCATAGTTTGTATAGAGCCTTAAGGTTGAAGCATTATTTGGACATGGACCTAATATTTACATAGACACATAAATCAAAAAGGGCTCATGAGTCAATCCTACTACTAAAGTGTGACATATATTCTTACACAACTCTCTCAAGCTAGAGGGGTTGAAAGAGGAAGTGCCTACTGAACTTCATAAAAAACGGTCATTGTCACTAGCATTTTTGCTATTTAAACACATTACCTAAAAAGTGAGAATTTGGAAATTCTCAATAAGATATGATAAAAATTTTTTAAAAGAAGTAGTGGTCCAACTATCTTGTGCAGAAAATATTTTTCATATTCATCCCTTATCTATTTGAGAATATCATCTTAAAAGCAGAATATTTAAACAAGCTAGACATCAATTTACAAATATATACAAGATAACTTATGTAACAACATAATTATAAAATAATATCCTGCATAAGTCATATAGCTCATACATAATATAATAATCTAGATAAATTGTCATTAAACAAATCCTTTTAAGGAATCGTAGTTAATCACATTTCAAAAAATGCTGGTCATTATAGAAAAAAGAAATCCCTTAGGAACTGTACGAAGTATCCCATACTATTTGATACAAACCTAGGTTTTCAAATATAAACGCGTGATATTAGGTGTCCTACACTAGCTAATATGGAATCTAGTTTTTTAGCATTTTAAAGATTGAATAACCATATTTCTTATCCTTACAAATCATGACATCTATTAATATGATCAGTTGAATAATATGATTGTAGACTAGGGCATCCTCTAATAGTGAATCCACTTACTGTAATTAACTAAAATCTATGAGGAATCTTTTTCCCTCAAGATCATCCTTTAAAGCTTGATACTAACAGCAAGGGACCTTTTTCTCTTGATTGCATATTAATTTCATTCACATAATTGTAACTTTTACTTTCATTTCCTACATATCAAATTTTAAAGTAAAGCTATATGCATATCGAATTCATAAGAGCTATAGGCATTATTAATTAGTTATACTCAAAGCTACAGGTAATCGTGTTAAATAAATATATCAAGCAAAATATTATAATCATCAACAATCCTCATTTATTGCATAAGAATTTTAACTTAAAAAATAGTTTAAAATTACTAATTTCATGCTTAGAGAAGTTTTATAACCAATAGGTATATATAAGGGAAAAATCAGTGACTCAAAACATGAAAATAAGTGAAACTACCAAAATTGCATGGCCTTATGCACTTTTGCACCGAAGGGGCATGTAAATTTCTAGAAGGTAAGCCATGCTACACCACATGGCCTTTCCATGTGTTTTCTAAGTTCTTGGCATGGCCCTATGCCTTGTAGCATTGGGTGACTGTGCATAAACCCCTTGTATCATGAAATTACATCATTTTCACTCCAAATTCATCATTTTCTTCAACCAAACCTTTCGAAATCTTCAAACAATAATATAAGCAACTATTATACACATAATGGAGAGGATGAAGGGATAAGAAGATGGAAGAAGATACAAGAGTCCTCAGTAAGATAAAGGTTTTGTCTTGTCTAGATGTTAGTTTGAAACTCATGACCTCTCTTCCTTTTGCTTTTTCTTGCTCTCACACTTTCTCAATTTCTCTCTCACTCTTCACAGTATGAAAAGGCAAAGTTTTAGAATATGTTTGTGTTGTGGAAAAGAGGCCAACAAAGGTTAAGAGTGTTTGTGAGTGTGGACGCATTTTCTAAAGGGAGGAGGTCAGCTTTTGTAGAGAAATAAGGCATCTCTCTCTCTTTCTTCCGCTTAGATGCATCACCTAAGAGATAAGAAAACTTTTTTTGCCTTTTGTACAAATATTTTTCATGCATTTCAATGTGAAATATTTGCATATAAAAATAGATTCGGACAAAGTGACAATTATATAACTTATTTATCCAACCATAATAGTCAATTTGAGCCAATTTAATCATTCATAACTTACAAAATTTTTTTTGGCTAAAAATGATAGTTTTTGCCTGAAAATTTTTTAACTTAGCTAAAATTGTATTTGACTTTGGTTAAAATTACACTTTCAAACCTTGAATTTTTGCTAATTATATTTTGACCTTTAAAATTTACTTAAATATTTTTATTTTTCACATAATTTTCTTACACTTTTAAGGCTTCAATGGCTTTGGAATTCCATAAAATTTTGTTCCATAAGTATTTATTTCTTAATTTAATAACATTTAATAGATTAATTTTACTTCTAAATATGTCTTAAAAACTTATAAAACTTTCAAAATACCTAATCACTTTAAAAAAATTCATTTCTTTTCCAAAATTTATAAATTCCCAAATCCACCTATTACACCCTTATTTTCTTAATTTAAAGGTCCCTAATCTAGTTAATTTGATTTAATTAATCTAATAAAATAACAAAAATTCCATTTTTAAGAGAATGTTACAAGTGTAAACTATAACGTGGACACTAAAGAACTGTATCAAACAAACTAGGGCAAAGAATAGTATCCTAACCATTATTTGTCAAATTTGTAACAGAAAGTGGTATGAAATTTGCTCAAAGTGGCATATTATGGGTTCCCCCCCCCCCCTTTTTTTTTAATGTTAACAAGCACACACATACTCTAAGATTTCTTTAATTGCTGAACTCAAACTTATCTATTATTTAAGCTACTTTTTATTAGTGATTTTGGTTTTTTTTCCCTTTATGATCATTATTTGATTGCCACATCCTCGTGTCTTGATTTTGACTCACTTTATGAAAAGTATAAATAAAGTGGCAGTGTAGGTCCTATTTCAAATTCACATCTTGTAAGTAACATCTTGAACCTACCATAAAGTAAAAACAACTAACAAAAAGACATGAAATACATTATTTGATGATTTGGAATTAAACAAACTCTAAAAGATGAGAATAATGAAGAAAATCCATAATATCCAATTATAACACTTGCAGATCAACTATAACTTGCTGCTACACCTTTAGAAGCTAATAATGTGATCTTTGCATCACCAAAAGTGTAATTGAATATTCTCAAGCACTATTAATACAATCTTGCACAAGAATAAAATTCAAACCTTGCTTGAATGCTTTGAATAGCAATCGACATCTAGGATAACAATATCTTTGTTGCCATAACCAACATCGAACCACCTGTTGGCTAAGCCAAATGAATATGAAAACAATTTTTCTTTGTTTTGTCTAACTAGTATTCCTCTCTACTATCCCACACCCACATGCCACTGGTTTGTAATAAAATGGCCATTCTAAGTTGGAAACCTACTAACATGAATTCATTGAGCCTCACATTATTGATGATCCATGTTGTATTGATTAGAAAGCTACTTGACTAATTACAAAGCATACTCTAGAGAACATTCTATGCCTTCAAAAATCCTTTTATTATGACAACACTAAATGACATATAGAACAGCCATACACAACATCATTTACTCCTTGTTCCTTATTAGTCCCTATGGATATATAACAAGCTAATAATTAATCTACTACAAAATAGCATGTGGATTTAGCTAATTAACCTGTAAACCTAAAAGAGACCCAAACCATATAACTCTAGCAAAAGGACATAATAAGAAGACATGATTAACAAATTCATTATATTCTTGACAAAAGGGACACCCTTCCTTTAATACTAAGTGATGCTAACGAAGAACCAATGTTATAGGAAGAGCATTTCATAATAATCTTCACAAAAACACAATCATGTAAAGTGGCATCCTAATCTTCCATAACTTACCCCATTCTTAGTTGCTTACCTTTCCATCTAGCTAGAAGTTCTAAAATCTATATCCATCTCTAGACCATGTATACTCTTGAAGAATTACCTAACCATACAAAAAAATCCTTCCAACCTATCATGGATACCAATATCTAGATAATCTGCCTAATTTGGTTCATAGAGTAGAGATAAACTGGTCTTTGCATATTAAATCTACCTTGATTATGCATAATAAAGTCATTTACCCTATTATATAGAACATTCTAACTTGATTACATTAGCCACCAATGATGGATAGATAATGAAATCTCCTTACCATTACCAACTCTCCATTACAGGTTGTCATAAACTAAACTAGACTTCTTAATTCCTTTCCATATCAAAGACCTGGATGAGCTGGATGGCAAACTACCTTCAAATCTATTTGAGCAATACTTAGGCCTAAGAATACAAGCAAATAAATACTTAAACTTGTCCAAGATTAATTGCCAAACATGGGCTTTATTGAAAATTTGTGTCTGCTTAATGCTTATACCTCCTAAATATGGTGCATGATAAATCTCTAACCATTTTAGCAAATGAATCTTAAATTTAAAATTTGAGTATAAAAAAAAAAGCCAATTCCATATCAATTTGTTGGCAATATTTCTTAAGAAGTTCAAAACATGATAATGAATGTGTCAATGAAAAATTTATTATTAACTTAATTAAATTAAGCCTTCATACCTATGACAATAATGCTAATACCCAAACTTGTAATTTACAATCAAATTTTTCCACTATCTCTCTATAACCTCAGTTTTAACTCATCCCACATCAATATAGGTACCCAAATATTTACTTAGGTAAGATGTAAATTTCACCCCCAAAAATACTAGCCCACTTCTTATTTAGTCGATGTGACACACATGGACTAAAGACTCGTAAAGATTTTGCAATGTTAACATATAAACTTGAGAGCAAACTATACTAAGACAAAAGATTACTAACCTAGGAACATATAGCTTCCTCCGCTTGAAAAAATAGAATGGTATCATTAGCATACAATAAGTGCATAATTGATTAAGATGAATGAGAAATTTGTATACCCTTCTAGATTCCATCTTACTCCTCCTTATATATCATACATGATAACCCACTAGCACATAAAATAAAAAAATATGGGGAAAAATGATCACCTTGCCTAAGACCTTGTTGAGGCTATAACACCTCAGTTGGAAGCCCATTAACTATAACTTGATATGATACTATGTTCACACATTGCATAATAAGCTAGATCTAGTTTAATGGAAATCTAGTAACTCAAAGAATTGCTTCCTAGAATTTTCGTGTAACTTTATCATAGGCTTTAGCAATATCCAACTTGTAAGCACACTAATATACTTTATTAGACTTTTTGTGTTGCAATTTAGGGAGGAGTTCTATGGCCAAAATAATATTGTTTGAGATCAATCTACCTTGGGACAAAGCACTTTAATTCAGCATAATAACCTACGTAAGCACCTTCTTTAACTTATTACATATCACTCTAGAAATCAATTTATAAATCACATTACAAAATCTAATAGAACAATACTCCTCATGGGAATGAGGATTATCACATTTAGGGATCAAAGTCGTAAAAGTATGATTCATGACTTTCAACAAATACCCAATCCAAAAAAACTAAAGTACCATTTGTATCAAATTCCCTTTCATCATATCAAAATAAACTTGATAAAATTTTGCATAAAAACTATTAGGCCTTAGAGAATTATTTGCTTTCAACTGAAATGCCACTTGCTCACTTTCTTCAATATTAATATCTCCAAGAAGACCTTGTATATGTTCTTGAGACAAAGTAGGAAGACCTACTTGACTCACTTCATTCATAATGTGATCCAATTATTGTCACACCCGAAAATGCGACCGTGTGGCGCCTTTATCAAAATATTAAAATTAAAATGAAATAGTAATAATAGGTTCAGGAGTTGCCACCAAAATTTTAATTTAATTTTTTAAAGGATAAAACTTTAAAAAAATCTTTTTTTTTATTTAAAAAATGGTCTACGAACCAGATTTTGATTTGGGAGTCAATTGTGAGTGGGACAGGTGTTAGGCACCCCACTACACTTATTCCTAAGAATGGTTACCCTAAATTAGTTGTGCAGAATTAATATGACCTCGATTCTATTTCAAATCTCCCTAATAAATCACATGAAAAATAGAAAATTAAGAAATTAAAAGAAAAGAAAATTTAGGATAAAAAGAAATTCAAAGAGTAAAATAAGAAGAAAATGGTTACAATTAAAAGTGAAATAAGATGAAGAGAAATTAAAGAAATAAAACTAAAAAAATTATTTATTTATAAGGGTGGACTTGACCTAGGATAAGAGCCTAGGACCTACGTACCTTTTAGAAGGAATCAAAGTCCACGTAATTTGATAATTGATTGTATTTGTTGATTGGTGTTTTTTTTCCTTTTTTTTTGTCTTGTTTTGTCTTGTTTTTGTTATTTTTTATTTTTTGTACGTTTTTTATTTTTTATTTTTTGTTTTTTATATTTAATTTAATTTTTTTGGGTGTTGTTTTTCCCTTTTTCCTTTTTTTTTGTGAAAAGACAAATAAAATACATTACCTTTTCCCTTTAACAAATAAAACGAGTTTTGAAATTAGTTAATGTGTTTTAATTTGCTAAAGGAAAATTTAATTTTACTTTTTTTGCATTTTCAAAATTTTCTCTCTTTTTCTTATCATTTATTTTGTTTTTGTTTTGATCACTTACTTTTTTTTTTGCTTTGTTTTCTTGTTGTTTGTTTGTTTTTTTTGAAAAAAAAAAGAAAATAAAATTACTTTTACCTTTAACAAATGAGATGAATTTAAAATGAGTTAGTGTGTTTTAATTTACTAAAAATAAAGGTAATTTTACTTCTTTTACTCTTCTCCCATTTTCAATTTTCTATTCAATTTTTTCATTTTTTTTTCTTTAGTTGTTTTCTTTTTCAATTATTTCATTTTATTTTTAAAAGAGACTTTGAGAAAAGTTTAAAACATTAAAAAAGAAATTAATTTCTTATTCACTTTTGTAATCTCTTTGGTGTTCTCTTTTCTTTTTAGTTTAGTTTAGTTTTCTTTTTTTTTTGGTTTTTTAATCTCTTTTATTTTTGGAGAATAGAAAGAAGGAAATTAAAATCACTCTAAGCTTTTGAAAACAAAATGGTTTTGAAGTTATTTTACATGTTTAATTTGTAAAATTAAATTGATCCTACTTCTTTGTTCTCTCACCTCTCTTTTCAAACTCCTTTATTATCATTATTATTATTATTATTATTATTATTATTATTATTATTATTTTGTTGAAAATTTTATTTAAAGGATTAATTTGATGTGGGTCATTGAAACCCAAAACATATTAAAATGTAAATCCAATATCCCATAAATGCCAAGGAGGCTTTATTGCCCCACATGATTCTTAGGACTTTTTATGTATTCGAGGGGACAAGAAATCCCACAATACAATTCTAAAAATAAATAAATAAATAAAAATAAAAGTTCAACTTATTCATATGTATACAGGGGTTTTGATTGTGTGTGTTTTGTGTTCATTCCAATGTTAGCCTATTCCAAATACACATAATATCTCATAAATAAATTAAGTGAAAGTGTGAAAGTAAAGAATCAGTGCAGCTACTATTTGGTCTTCTCTTCAATCACCTATCCAAGCATTTCCATTCCATTTTCTCCTGCAGTTTTCATGCCTAATGATAATAACTTTTCTCAAGTCTTTTCCAATCAATAGCTGCCCTCCTTTGAGCATAAGTCCAAGAATGAATCTTTGCATGGTCCCAAGGTGCTCCCCACCATGTCAATAAGCCAAGAAAAAGAAATGCATCAGCTTTTAATCAAACAATAATAAGCAATTAATTTTCTGGCTTTTAAATAAGCATAATATCCATCCTTAGAATTAATTTACTCAAAACCCATAAAATCAACGTCTATATAGGATCCATAATATCTATCCATTTCAAGAAACTTTAACACCATGTGAGAACTAAATATGCAGATGAAAGAATCAAGGAGTGGACAATAGAAGAAAACAAAATGCAACTAATTTACTCCCTAGGCCTCATTACAAATGTTAGACCAAATAACAGTAATTCCATCAGAACAAAGTAAACTATCATTGAAACTTCCCCCATCCCATTCATCAGTCTACAGCAAACACAACAAACTCAAAACCTACATAATAGTGACACTTAACTCACCTATGGTCCTGAATCAAATCACGGCAGAACTCATTAGACCATCAAACAAATACCCGCATTACAAACTGAGGGCCAACTTAAAGCATATCAGACCAGAGTTTAGCAATCTGTTATTAAGCTGGAAGTTAGGTTGCAACATATTGCATTTAAATCCTAGTCTTCAAATCACCACATGATTATCAACAATTTCTTGAATTTCAACATTAAAGACCATCGCAAAGACTAGCACTTATCTTTTGGATGCAAGACTAGGTGCACACGAGATTTTAGCGAATCACACCTCATTTCCATAAACAAAATTCATTTGCATAGAGACTCGAATACCGTCAGAACCATATGCAACATATTTGAGTATAAACCCAGTTATACACATGCAACTGATGCAAAATTTCCATTTCAACTATTCATTAAAATCTACAGAGAAAGAATATCATATAGGGTTCACACTCAGTTCACGGCATGGCAAGGTTCAAAACCTCATATTCAAACCCAAATACTAAACTAAGACACACATAAAACTCTCATAAGAAACATTGTCAATTAACCAAAAGTTGCTCAAATACTCGAGCCAAGAATGGAAGGGTAACAACATCAGAAATCACCACCAATCCTGCACTAATTGAAATCAAACCAACCCACTAAACTGTTCTATTTTCTAACATCCTAAGGATACTAAATGGAGTCCTAGTAGATTATTTTACCTGACTATCTGAACTCTTCTCTTGTGAAATTGATTGCAGTAGCTTCCTCTTCTTCCTTTGTTCAAAGCATTGTCTCTGGTTTTGATATCCTCTATCTCTCTCACAGCTTCAAAAACCTCTACCTCTATTCTCTAAAATCTTCAGCCTCAATTCTTAAATATCCTCCTCCGTCTCTCCCTGATTCTCTATTCTGGTCGAGAACAGAGTTCCTCTCCTCTAGCTAATGAAATCCCACCAGGAAGCCTTCTTCTCCCTCTCGGTTTCTTTCTCCTCTGAATTTCCCATTGAAAGCGCCAAAAGGCTCCTCTCTCGGCTTCTCGCCTTCTCCAAGCTCCTTGACTTCCGGATCTCCTCCAACCCAAAAGCTCCAGTTGAATCCACCCCTCACTCTCAGTTCTCGCTTTTGGTTCTCTCTTTCCAGTTATTTCCTCCTTCTGGTCTCTTTCTCTCTGAGTCCTCTTCAATTCGAAAATCCTAAATCTCCTTTCACCCTTGATCCTCCATCTCTCTTCCGTCTCAGCCCCCCCCTCTTTCTCCAAAAAATCTTCCTCTTTATACTGAAATTGAGAGTGAAATTCACTCTTGCCCATACGTCCTTCCTTGCTTTGTGCGCCAGAACGTACCCCTTGCTCCACCTTCTCCTGCTCTTTGCATCTCTGCATATCCCTTCATGCCTCCACTCTCCATTTTGGCCGTATCGTTTCTTGTTGGAGGCTACGGGAGGGAGAGGGTCAGAGCAAGAGGGGGGGGCCAGTGGGACCACAGGGTATTCGGGTAGGTTTTGCTGAAGGTGGATTTCCGAATTGAATGAAAGGGTTGACGGGTTATTGATGAGTTATTGGGCTTCAGACTTGATTGAGAGAGTCTGAAAAGTTACTAGGCCGAAGGAATGGGCTCTGCTTTTTTTGGACTTTATTTTTCAACCTATTTTGTTTTTAGCACTTTTTTTTAATTTTATTTTTTGATATTGGGCTTTTGGGTTGGACTTTTTTTTTTGGTTTGGGCTCCCCTAGATTAGGCCCCAAAATCTTAATCCTTTTTTTTTTGTTTTTGTTTTAAGTTTATTGTTTTGGTATTTTTTTTTGGAGTCTTTTGAAGAAATCTTTTTTGTTTGTTTTTTGTTTTGGTTTAATTATTAATTAATTATTATTAATTTTTGGTATTTTTTATTTGCTTTTAACCTTTTTTTTCTTTGTGGGATTTTACTTTTTAATTCATTTTTTTCTTTCTTTTTCTAGTCTCTTTTTGATTTTTTTTTTGTTTTAACTTTGGAGTAATGGGTTTTTTTTTTTGAATTCTTTCTCCTTTAATTTTTTTTGAGCTTATTAAGCTAAAAGGACCTATTGATTTTTGTTTTGTTTTGTTTTTGTTTTATATTTTTTATTAGTTTAATTTTATTATTATTTTTGGAGTATGCTCGAACAAAATACGGTGTTTACACTTATAAATCTATATGGGTTCAAAAAACCAGCTGAAAATAATCACATGTCATATCTTAAATTTCTTGTAAATTATGCACCTAATTACCATTATCATTATGCAAGTGAGGTATAAACCTATTGATTTGACATGCCTTAACCAAATTATGAAAAAATTTAGTATTATGATCTTCTTGTCCTAACCAACC
Source organism: Erythrophleum ivorense (assembly GCA_026724425.1). NCBI lineage: Eukaryota > Viridiplantae > Streptophyta > Magnoliopsida > Fabales > Fabaceae > Erythrophleum > Erythrophleum ivorense. Next base: position 34,431 of record JAIUCV010001226.1, read on the forward strand.
TTGCCTTGCACTTTGCACCCATAACAACTCCTCACAATCATACCTTATCCAAATCCTGACTTGAACCTCACATCAAATGCATGTCTTGCCTAATTGGATTATTGGGTCACTTATGATGAGTTGGCCCAAATTCATTAATAAATAACTCAAAGAGAATTAATTAATTAATAATTACTTAATTAAATTAATTAACACTCAAATTCTTTTGAAGTTTAAACTTATTGTTAGTTAATTAATAATTGTAAAATAAAAGGAAAAACTTGAAAATTATGCGAACCACCTTTGACGTGCAAAAGTGTGTGCGTTAAAATTGTGTAGAGAAAAAAAATAAAAAAAACACAATTTTTTGAGAACAATACAAATAAGAGAAATTTACTCCCTCTCCCTCTTGTGAATTTGGTGTCTTTATTGTAAAACAAGACTAAAGTCCAATTTGTGACTATGATCATTACCATTTGGAGCAATAAATTTGAGAAGATCTATTCACATTAAGTAAATGTAATTGTAGGTATCTACATTAATAGGCATTCGTAATCGCTTTCATGTTTTCCTTATATTCCCAATTTTGTTAGATTTTGGCATCTGCATGAACCATCTTTATTAGTCGTCAAGAGGATAGAGATGATTATGATGTCCCTTCCTTGTAGGTAGCACACAAACCAAGTTAAAGGACCTGTTTATAAATAATGGAGTGTGCCGGAATCTACACTTGTTTTATGAAACTTTCACTCCAAAAGAAACTAATACTATTTGTAGCATTCCTTTTCATATATAGTAGACGAGATTGTTACAAGATGGGTGGTATTGGTTTTATGCACAAAATGATGTAACATCTCTTTACTACAGGTATGGAGGAAAGGTGTGGGAAATCCCACTACCAAATAATTGTAACTTGCAAGAAAATCCTCCCAACAATTCAAACACTTGGTAATATGCATGGAATTTTCTCATTTAAGACTTTATAACTTGGCTCTCCCAAAAATGGCGATTTTGGGACTTATTCACAATTGGTATATACATGCTATGGATAAGGCAAAACACAATGAGACCAAACCATCCTTGATAAATGCACTTGCTTGCATCTTTTATTTATGGTTGTTTTGCCAAAAGCTTAGGCTTAACTGTTTTATGATGTGATGATCTTTCTGACAGTAGGCTAAACAATTCCTATATAGGATCTCTGCTGTATGAATTTTCCACAATTTATTTAGACGAGTATAAATTAACAATATTTTTGTAGAGTTGTCAATGCCAGCTCATGTGGGTTGTAGGTTAAACAATGGCTTGTCTAACTTATTTATTTTAAATAGACAATAAATTCCAGCTCGATCCATTTAATTTATTAAAAACAAAAAAAATAAAAAAAATAGCATTCATCATGCAATAAGTATCATTCACGATTTAAGCAAATATATCAAACAATTAAATCTAAATTTTAAACACTCAAACAATTTCTTTAAGTTTTAACAGTTAATAAAAAATTGCTAATTAACTTATTCAAGTTTCATTAAACAACTAAAACAAAGTAAAATGAGTAATGAAATTCTTTATATTTCTTTATAGGAGTATTTGAATTATATTTTCAACGATCAATTTTTGTAATAAGAGTTGAAATATTATCTTAATTTTTAAAAAATTATTAAGATTAATTAAAATAATTCTCATTAAGTAGGTTAGCCCACCTAACCTATGGCCTGAGACAACATAATCTTAAAATTATATAAGTTGACAAAAACCTAAATTTAATCCACTAATATTATAAATCAAAAAGACAAACTAGATAAATTTTACCCATTTTTGAAAGCTCTTCCCTCGGAATGACTTATGGGCTAATGAGAAGCCATTCATAAGCCTGCCCAATTCTTTAGTCTTATCTTGGACTGATGTACCGGAATGTGGCTTATGCACCCTTATCTACATTTCATGAATAAAAGACTCGATCCTTTCTGATATATTTACACGCGCTCGGGTTCTTAATTAGCCCCCACCCGAGTCCTTATCATTAGGCACTGTGTATATATGAATTATTTAATCTCTTGTAAGTTAAAAAAATTAATAAAAATTAATTATTTCATTATTACTCATTGTATTCTAAAGTTATGAGTATAATAAATTATTTAGCTATTACGTAAACAATAACAAAATTCTTAATTAATTATAATATAATTTTTTTCTTGAAAATTGAAACAACCAACATACAATTAGTAAAATATTTTGAAAAAAAAAAACTAAATCTCATCTTGGTGTTTCAAAGGTGACGCAATTGGCTCCTTCAAACTTATTGTATCATTTTGATATTCAAACTTAATTTTGTTTTGATCTCGTAGAATATTTGTGCTGCCACATTTGGGTCTGTGTTTTGGGGCACATATCCAAATCTATTAGATCAGCATTCTTTTCTAATTTTTTTTTTATAAAACTAAGATACTTATTACACTTTTTATGCATATGACTTTTTAACTATTCTTGTTTGGTTAGATGATACAAACGAAAAAAAATAAAAAATAAAAAGTGTATAGGTGAGATAATTTTATATTTTTACTTTTAAAATAACAATTTAATAGTTAAAATGATAATTTAATAGATGAAATAATTAATATAGAGATATAATAAGTATTATATAAATTATATAAATATATTATGTTCATTTTACAATGAATCAAACGACCCTTAATGTAAATGTTGTAAGTAATAAAAGCCAAAAAAAAAAATTTAGCTAATCCATAGATACTAGTTAAACAATCATTTAGTTCATTATTTTTGTTTGGTTAGATGATGTAAAGAAAAAAAAATATAAAAAATGAGTAAGTAAAGTAAAAAATTACTTTTATACTTTTACTTTTAAAATAATAATTTAATAATTAAAATAGTGATTTGATAAATAAAATAATAATTATAGAGATATAATAAGTATTATATAAATCATAAAAATATATTACATTCATTTTGCGATGAATCAAACGAGCCTTTAATGTAAATGTCATAAGTAATAAAAGCCCAAAAAAAAAAGATTTTAGCTAATCCATGAAAACTAGTTAAACAATCACTTAGTTCATTGATAATAATAGTACATCATTTTATAAATGAAAATACTAAAAAGTTTTATTTTGTATTAACTTGTGCATCAATCTTTTTAATTAATTAAATTTGAAACAACCAACATATAATTAGTAAAGTATTTTGAAAGGAAAAAAAAACTAAAATCTCATCTTAGTGTTTCAAAGGTGACGCAATATTAATTGGCTCCTTCAAACTTATTATCATTTTGATATTCAAACTCAATTTTGTTTTGACCTCGTAGAATATTTGGGCTGCCACATTTGGGTCTGTGTTTTGTGGCACATATCCAAATCTATCAGATTAGCATTCTTTTCTAAATTTATTTTATAAAATTAACAGACTTTATTACACTGTTTATGCACAAGATTTCTTAACCATTAGTTTAAAGGTCGTAATTAATAAAAGCCCAAAAAAAAAAGATTTTGGCTAATACATGGACACCAGTTAAACAATCATTTAGTTCACCGGTAGTAACAGTACATTATTTTATAAAATGAAAATACTAAATAATTTTATTTCGTATTAACTTGTGCATCAATATTTTTAATTAATTAATTTATCTACTTAAAATACCGCCATTTATTCTTAAATAAGAATTTTTTTTAGCTTGATCCAGTAAATATTCATTCGACTTGACACTAAAATTATAAAAAAAAATTTATCTATAATTTTGTATATCTTTATTATTAAAATTTTTAATTAAAATATGATAAGTATATAATATTTTAATAATATCATAATAAATAAATAATTTTTTTAGATAAATATATAATTCTTTAATAAAATTATACATTTATTATAATATATTATTGAGAGTTATATATTTATTATATTTTAATTAAAAAATAAAAATATACACAATTGTACGTCCAATCTAAAATTATACATACATTTTTGGAAAAATCTTTGACCCATATGGAAGATATTTGCATAGTCTTTGAAAATGATGCCCAATTGCTCGTATTTTTAATTCAGTGGTCTCTTCCGTAGCTGGAAGGGCAACTCCGGTAAGATGTCCAATTCAGATAAGAGTGGAAAAGAAGGGCTTTTTGATGTTAATATGATAAAAAAAAAAAAATCCAAATGCTCATTGTCAAATTTTTTTTATATATTTAAAATTTTATTATTTATTTTTTATATTAATGGGTCGCGACATCTGAGATGCCACGATCTTTTTTTTATATTTTTTTTAATTGAGTCGCGGCATTTAAGATGATGTGACTTAATTTATATGTGTTTTATTAATATTTAATTTATTAATATTTTTTGATTTATTTAAGAAATAAATTTAAATTTAATATATTTATTATTAAATTAAAATTATCTATAAAAGTATGAATTAAAATTTTTATTTTTTTTAATTATAATTATAATTGAAATTATTTTAATTAATTTTAAAATATATAATTTATTATTATGATTATTTTTTCAATATTTTAAATTTTTTTATTTCAAATAAATTGTTAGATTTATTATTTTTTAAAAAAATTGAATTGAATTATTTTTATTTTTATTTTTATTTATCATCTAATTTCTAAATTTAAATTTTCTATATTTATTTCATCTAATTTTTTTAATTTCTTCATTTAAATCAATTATAGAATTTAAATTTTTTTCACAAAATTTTGAATTTAAAATTTTAATTCTTTGTAGTTATTTTATATATATATATATATATATATATTAATTTATTAACTTTTTTAAAATTTTTAATTTTCCGTCTTTAAATGTTTATGCTTTTGGGATGAAAAAAAATTGTAATTGTAGGTTTCTTTTTTTTTTAAAATTTTTTGGATACACAATATTTTTTTTTTTTACTTCGTCCTTCGTATTGAAAGAACGAAGAAAAAAAATGATATGATTCAACCTTAAATCTATTTGAATATAGTCCATAACAACGAGGTTAATAAATTAATGTGTATTCAAATCATAAGAACCAGTAATTGACAATATGCTTATATTGGTGACGTTATAGACATTCAAGAATTGAAAATTAAAGATTTTAAAAAAGTTAACGAATTAATATATATAATAATTATAAAGAATTAAAATTTAAATTTTAAAATTTTGTAAAAAAATTTAAATTCTGTAATTAATTTAAATGAAGAAATTAAAAAAATTGGATGAAATGAATATAGAAAATTTAAATTTAAAAATTAGATGATAAATAAAAATAAAAATAAAAATAATTCAATTCAATTTTTTAAAGAAATAATAAATATAATAATTTATTTGAAATAAAAAAATTTAAAATGTTGAAGAAATAATCATAATAATAAATTATATATTTTAAAATTAATTAAAATAATTTTAATTATAATTAAAACTAAAAAATAAAAATTTTATTTTATATTTTTATAGATAATTTTGAATTTAATAATAAATATATTAAATTTAAATTTATTTTTTAAATAAATTAAAAAATTATAAATAAAATATTAATAAAAAATTATAAATTAAATTGTGATATCTCAAATATTGTGATTCAATTAAAAAAAAAAAAGATGTCGCGACCTATTAATAAAAAAAATAAATAATAAAATTTAAGTATATAGAAAAAAATTTTTAATGGTAAACCGTTTGAGTTATTTTTTTTTTTTGCCATATTGACGTCAAAAACCGAAAAAGAAGCATGAAATGAAAAAGCAACAACAAATTAGAGGCAAGAGATGATAGGGTACTGGATTAGTTTATCCTTTTTCTTCAACGAATAACTGTAAGCATTCAACACAAGTCCCGCACTTAACCCACCAGGGATCCGTGCGAGGTTGTTCAGTGAATTGAGCTTCAAATTTTCAGAGGGAATATCGGATGGCATCTTATCTCAGTAATCTTAATCCCTATTCAACCATAGGCACGTCGTATGCTGTAAGGACTGAAACCATACACTCTCCCCTGTGGATTTCTCCTATTCGCTCAGGAACCCAAGCTAGAAACCATTTTCAGCTCAAATCCTCAAATGGGTATCCTCTAAATGCTGTTTCGTCCCAGGACGGTGAGTTCTTTATTCTGATATATTCATGATTCTAACCCACATTCTGTTCTGTGTCTAATTTCTTCATTACATTTTCTAGATATTATGAAGCATAACCTTGGTTTGATCCCTGTTAAAATGTTTTTAACTGGATGAGCTTCCGTGAGCGGCTGGCACCTTCGTCAGCTTTTGCTAAAAGATTACGGAGGAAGCGTACTTCTTTTTTTTTTTCTCCCTAATCCTTGATAGATAGCCTCAATTTGGTCCTTGAATCTTACATTACACAAGTCAATCCTCGAAGGATTTTGACTTACTACTTGTTAGTCTTTGAAATATATACATTTGCACTATTTTTGTTCAGTTTTTGAGGAGTGAGTAAGAAGTTTTCATGAACTGAATCCTGCAAGAGTAAGACTCTGGAACCAAAAAAATTTCCTCAAGGTTTTTTATTTCATTCAACACTGGCTGTATCACCTGATATGGGGTTTACCTATACCACCCCAAATTGTTAATACCTGCACAATGCACATGAATGGGAGCTGTCGGTCATATTTTGATAACTGATCTAGCAGCTCCTTCATGATCTTTGTCTACTGTTACGGGCGCAATTGGTTTGGTGTTCTGGTTAGATACATTATCACTTACCAGTATTAGCCTTAAACCAAACTTGGAGGAAATTGATTGCCCATAAAGTTAGGATGCTTCCTTGCTTGCTGGTTATTACCCTTATAGATAAACTTGAAATTATTTTGAAGAGCATCTATTGATTCAACAGCCTTTGCCATTCTCACCCATGGGTTATGGTCAGGAAGCCACATTTATTTAGTTCTGAGATTTCCTGACACAAGGAACCAACTTTGTCTTTATAGACAGATAATTTTAGATTATAGATGACTTAGCCTTGTCCAATGCATTCACACGTTCTGTTATTAAGTCCTGATATCATGAGGGATGCTGTGTGTTTAGACTAACAATAACAATAAGCCATAATCCCGGATTCCCTGAATTTGGTTTCTTATTCAGAACAAACAATTGTTCTTGATTCTTTATATAAAACCTCTTCCCCTTCTAGCTAAAACTACATTCTTAATCATAGCATTTCTCTTATACCCATGTTCTTCTCCTTATAATATTGGCTTTCTCTCTAATCCTTTTAATCTTGTACTAAAATTGTGTTGCTCACCCTGAGTATTTACTACTATCAATATTAAAATCCACTGGTTTTCAAAGTTCTTTATTTCAGTCTTAATTGGTGTTCAGAGTTTTAATTAAAATTGGGCCAGACTTCACATTGAGAGCAAATCTGTTGCCATCTTCTTTTCTCCTGTTCTTTTTAGTTTTGATCCTTTATCACTTAAGAAAATTCATGTTTCTTATTGCTTTTGTATCATAACTTTCTGTGCTCTCTTCCCCCATTTTAGCCACTTGGTCCCTTGGTGTCCCTCTGTCTCATTATTCCTCGTGTACAGTTCTTTCCTGTTTTGGCTTCAGTTTGAGATTGCATCATTCATAGAGTACTTAATGTTATAACTTTTCCACAATCAAAGAAGCATAATGATCTGGGTTTGAAGTTTGAGCTAATTACCCTATCAGTGGTGCTCCCTTTATGCTGCTAAAAATGTTTTTATGTAAAAATTGATTTTTGAAATATGCTTGAGTCCCAAGCACCTTGGAAGTTGAGGACCTTCATGGTGTCTTGTTGCACTGAACTTACATCTTATGTTGAAGCACCATTCAGTACGTTTGTAAAATGTGCTTCCATAAGTGTTGAGTGTTGACTCTTTGTGCATTTGTGCATAATTAAATTTGTTTTGCTAATTTTACATTATTGCTATTGCATACTTTAAGTAGGTTTAGCAGGAAGTCCATTGGCCAAAGAACACATCAAGCCTCAAACAGTAGAAGGATCATTTCCCTTGTCAGTCTCAGAATTAAGAGAATCCAACCTCAGCATAACTGTTGTTGGAGCCTCTGGAGACCTTGCCAAAAAGAAGATTTTTCCAGCACTCTTTGCTCTCTACTATGAAGATTGTTTACCTGAGGTCTCGCTTTTTGTTTGGAAGTGATGCTTAAGAATCTTGGAACATAAAATCTGAGGTTCCGTGTTTGTAATGTTTATGCAGAATTTCATTATATTTGGATATTCACGGACTAAAATGACCACTGAAGAGTTAAGGAACACAATTAGCAAAACTTTAACATGCAGAATTGATAAGAGGTATTTCTGTGAATGTAACATGATAACATGACGTCACAATTTTTTTTCCTTTCTCCATACTTTCTTCCATTTGGTATTATATTGAGATGAGGTTGAGACTTACAGGGAAAATTGTGAAGATAAAATGGATCAGTTCCTAAAACAATGCTTTTACCATTCTGGTCAGTACAATTCTGAGGATCACTTTTCAGATTTAGACTGCAAGTTGAAAGAAAAGGAGGTTATATTATCTACTCTCTCTTTTTTCTGATTTTTCATTTTTTGTATCACGTAACAAGACTGCAAAATGAGGTTACAGCAGAGATAGTCATTTGTAGAATGTCATAAAGTTTAGCAACCAATGCTTATGTCTGGATCCTCTAGAGTTCTGTATTATAAAGTTCTTATAGAGTTTGAAAAAAAAGAGAGAGAAAAGAGGGATTGGGAGAAAAAAGAGGAAGTGGGCTTCATATACACTTTTGTTTTTTACGTCACTATGTCTCTAAACTCTACAAAAATTTTTATAATAAAGAGCTTCAGATGATCCTGACACCCAATGCTTAATCTCATCATAAAGTTGTTACTGCACCAAAAATTTTTAAGGGAGTAAATTTAATTGGTGCTTGGACCACTAATATATTTTAAAGCTTTAGGTAGTATCTGTTGAAGCATACCATTTATTTATTTAATCTAACATAAATATTTGTAAAACTTAAATAGCCCTGAGCCCTAAATCACTTCTTCTATAAGGCTGTCTCACCATTGCTTATTTTCTCACAATAGTTTGTTGATGTTGAACTGGTCTCACAAAAGGAAACTCTGATAACTTCTTCATGAAGTTCAATTATCTTAAAAACTAAGTGTAGGGTACTAGGTTGCAGAAGTTTCTAGTACAGATGGCAATTTGAAAAGCAGAATTATGTGATCCAAAAGGGTACTGTCATCAATCATAAAGTTTACAGAATTTTCTATGTGGCTCAATTCGATCTATGGATTCATGAATAGACTAAATTGGAGTTTACATAATAGGTTCCTACCTAGAAAGTATGGACATTGACATTGACATGGGACAGAACACTAATATAGACACCACAGCATGATAAAATCTGAAGTGTCCATATGTAATATAAATTGTCACATCATGTCTAATATGAGTGAATATGAGTGTCTAACATATGTTGGACATGGACATAACTCCTTTTTTGAATCGTCCCTTCTTCATTGGTTCCTTCCTAGTCATTGAATTGAAACTCTTATACCTTGCTAATATTTGACAATGGTCTCTTCCAGGGTGGAAGGCTTTCAAACAGGTTGTTTTATTTGTCAGTACCTCCAAATCTATTTGTAGATGTTGTGAGATGTGCCAGCCATAAAGCTTCTTCAGAAAATGGGTGGACGAGGGTTATTGTTGAAAAGCCATTTGGTCGTGACTCAGAATCTTCTAGTGAGCTAACGAGATGTTTAAAGCAGTACCTTAGTGAAGACCAAATATTCAGGTGCATTTGGTTCTTTTTATCTTGACAAGCTATAGAGAAAAGTTTGAACTCATTGAAATTGTTCAGGATTGACCATTACTTGGGTAAGGAGCTTGTAGAGAATCTATCTGTGCTTCGCTTTTCAAATCTTGTTTTTGAGCCTCTATGGTCCCGGGACTACATTCGCAATGTGCAGCTCATATTTTCTGAAGATTTTGGAACAGAGGGAAGAGGGGGGTGAGTCATATATTCTTTATGGTACTTAAAATAATGACATTTCATTAACCTAACTATATTTGTGTTTTTCTTTAGTTATTTTGATAACTATGGAATAATACGAGATATAATGCAAAATCATCTTCTGCAAATACTAGCACTGTTTGCAATGGAAACACCTGTCAGCTTGGATGCTGAGGACATCAGAAATGAAAAGGTAACTCTGTCTTTTCTAAAGATCTTTACCTCTTGGATTTTGGTTTAACTGTCTATATTATGGCCTCTTTATGCATTGCTGATTATACTTAATTCTTCCCCACAACACCCATTGAGGTTACAGGTACCTTTTTTCTTTTTTTTTTTCTCTCTTCTTAAGTCAATTTGTAGATTGCTACTTTGCCTGCTTTTGAGATGGGAGATGCAAAACCCATTTTCTGCAAAGCTGGTTTGTGCAATATTTGATTCTGTGTAGTCTGGACTTTGTCAAGATATTGTAAATTTTGAAGCTTATATATAATATTATGATTTATGAATCTCTTTCCTTAGCAATTTCCAATTGTCTCATTTCTCTAATTATTGATCACCATTGGAACTAAATATATATATATATATATCTCTGAAGCACGGGTATGCCAAATTTGGAGCCGTACCTATATCGGATATGTATCCGGTATGGATATGCGTACCGTACGGGTACAAACATATCTGAAACGTATTTTTTTTCTCGGTACGTTTTGAAACTTTTTTCCGTACCAAAATGTTTCGAAAGGGCTAGGAAATGGCTACGAAACGACTGTGAAACGTTTTTCCTTAAAACCACATCATTTTGTCAGTCATTTAACCTGCCATCTGTCGAAGGCTTCAGTTCTTGTCCCTCGCCCTCTACTTCTAGTGCTGCTGCGTCTTGTTGTGCGTTGCCTACTGTGCCGTGTCATCTTCTTTGGCGATGCCTTCTGTTCCTCCGTCGTTTTCTCTGGCCAGTGGCAGGTGCATCTTCTTCTCCAGTGGCAAGGCTTCTGTTTTCAAAGTTTTTTTAGAAACTTGAATGACAGAGAAAAACGAGCTTGGGATCTTGTAACTTGGCCAATAATTTGTCTCCCCTACTTGTGTTTCAATTCATTTCTATGGTATGTGCCTCTGTTTACAGAAAATTAAACTAGAACGTTTTGGGTTTGCTATATCTAACTTCAACTATTCATTGTTCAATGATTTGACTGTAGCAATCAAAGCAGGTGAAAAGTTATGGAATAATGACTCTTCACATTATAAGGTTAACAACAATGGCTGCAATTTGCAAGTTGATGAAACAAACTAGGGCTCATAATTTTGTTTGACCTCATAATTTTGTTTGACCATACTATTTGTGTTCCACAAAACTCTCGAAAGAGTGGGGTTTACTGTGGGTAGTTTTCAGAATGATTGTTGTTTTCTTCTTTTGTTACCTAATTTTGATTCCTCTACTCATTAATTGATTAATTAGTTCATTCACTAATTATACTTGATTATTTAGTTTTTAATGTATTAGATTACTGAATATATATATATATATATATTTCCGTACCCGTATTCTAAAATTTTAAAAATTGCTGTATCTTACGTATTGTATCGTGTTGTACCCGATACGCGTACCCACGCTTCTTATATATATATATATCAATGGACGCACGCACACACACACACACTCACACATACCTGTTGTGTCCTATGCTATAACTTCTAGAATTTGGTGTGTCTTCCTGTCGTGTAGTGTAGTGTGTTTGTGTAAATATCTGTTCTTCAGCGATTGGTTATATTCCTAACTCAGGTGAAAGTTCTGAGATCAATGAGGCCACTGCAACTTGAAGATGTTGTTGTTGGCCAATACAAGGGCCACAGCAAGGGTGGCAAATCATATCCTGGTTACACAGATGACCCAACAGTTCCAAATGGTAGCATTACTCCAACATTTGCGGCAGCGGCTCTTTTTATTGACAATGCCAGATGGGATGGGGTTCCTTTCCTTATGAAAGCTGGCAAGGCTCTCCATACTAGGCGGTATGAAATATTTCTTCTTTCTTTAGGTGGATTGTGAGTTTGTGACTTTGAATTTGCCATGTATGCTACGAAGTTATAGTTACCAAAAAAAAAAAAAAATCCAAACAATGTTTCCAGTGCAGAAATCAGAGTACAGTTCCGACATGTACCGGGTAACTTGTACAAGCGGAATTTTGGAACAGACCTGGACAAGGCTACAAATGAGCTTGTGCTTCGCGTGCAGCCTGATGAAGCTATATATTTGAAGATCAATAACAAAGTTCCTGGTCTGGGAATGAGATTAGACAGAAGCGATCTAAATTTGCTCTACCGAGCAAGGTATAAAAGTTGCCAATATATTACTGCATAGAGTAGACTGAATCAATTTCAAATGTAAGAGTTTTGGGTTATTTATAATTACTAATTTAGCCATTCATAATTAGTCTACATGTAAAAATTATAATTAATCTTAGTTAAGAGTTAAGATTCATGGGTTCGTTGGAGTAAAATACTTAAACATCTTATGGATTCTTTTGTTGTGCTAATGATCAAATCTCTTTTTTCCCTTCAAGTTGAAAGCATGCCACTTAACGTCACAATATGTGATGTAATTGACATGAGGATCATTTAAAGAGAAAAGCAGTTCCCTGTTTTCTAAAAAGTTAGTTTCAAATCAATCCCTACTTTCTTTTCAAGAGATTTGAAGGTATTCTCTGAGGTTGTTTTCAATGCTAGCATTCTTATAGGCCCTTTTGAACTTTAAAGTATCATTCTTAGAATTCATTCTCTTGATACGTGAGTTTTCAAGCTTCTCTTAAGGTAACAGCATAAAATGTTGTTGTCATGAAGGTGTTCAATAAATTTAACAGATACATATGATGTTACCGTAGGTGCAATATGTTGGAGTGAACTTTTTCCTCAAGGTATGTTTGGATTGAGGAGAATAGAGGATGAGGGAAGGGAAGGAAATGTTTGATTTATATTTAAATCAAGGGGATGGTCTAAAGTAAACCTTTCATATCCTTCCTTTCTCCTTCATTCATCTCAATTCAAACATTCCCTTAGAATTCATTATCTTTGACCCTTCGTCAATTATTTATCTCAGTATATTTGACATTTATGTCTAGTCTGAATTATGCCTACTTTGGAGTTTCCTACAACGGCATTATTACGAGACTCTTATTTTATGTGAAGGTATCCAAGAGAAATACCGGATGCATATGAGAGGTTACTTTTAGATGCGATAGAAGGGGAGCGAAGATTGTTCATCAGAAGTGATGAGCTTGATGCAGCTTGGGCACTATTCACTCCTTTGCTAAAGGAACTTGAAAACAAGAAGATTGCCCCAGAGCTCTATCCCCATGGTAGCAGAGGACCTGTTGGAGCGCACTATCTTGCTGCAAAGCATAATGTAAGATGGGGAGATCTTGGTAGCGAAGATTAATAATTTGGATCCTCTAAAGATTGGAAAGGTATTTATAGTATGAAGTTGGAGAGAAATAGACAACAATAGACAGAGAAGGGGAATCGCTCATTTGAGTCCTTTCTGGGTCCCACTGTTTTCTCTATATATCTCTCTAACTCTATCCTATAAAGCACTTCAGAGAATCCATCTTCGAGGATTGATGGGTGACACAGGGCTTTATTATGATTATACCTTCTCATTATCAGTTTCTTTTACATGATCTTTGGAATGTTACTTCTCTCTATTACCTCCCTTCTCGTATAATAGGATGTTTTATGATGTAGCATGCTAGGTTTTGCCTCACTAATGGTTGGAAGAAGGCAGGTTGATAGAGATAAGTAATTTCTGTATAGCAGTGAATAACAACTGCATCAATCAAACCAAATTCAGCTTCATCTTAAAATGTGTATCTTTAATCGTGTTTTTGATGCAAGGAGTCTTTGACTTTATTGGCTTCTTTTTTTTTTTCTTTTAATGTTAAAATAGTAATATAGTCTCTTCAACTTCATCTCTTTTTTTTAATCTTTGACTTTATTGGCTTCATTTTTATTTATTGTTTCAAATTGATCTCTTAAATTTAAAGCATTTTAAATAGTTTTTTAAGTTTCAAATTTGTCTCATAAAAAATATTTTTAAATGAATTTCATTAAATCCCTAATATTTGTTATGCCTTTTGCTGACATACGAGTATTTTTAAGGATGAAGTGGCAAACAATCAGCATTTATGTTAAAAAAATGCAAAATGCATAACGAAGAAACAAAAGGATTGTTCTAATAGCGTGGTTCCTTCGTCTAGTTCACTCTTGTCCTGAATCCAAGGCAGACAGGTTCACATGAATGTCTCCTTCTGAATGTAGATTTTGCCTCTTTTTCCTTTTACAATGTCAACTCCTCCTCGATCCCCATTCTGGCGAATCTTCCTTCCTTTCTTGTTCTCATGGGGCTGGAAAGGGTGGTTGGGGGTTGACTAAAGATTTGTGATGAAATTAGTCTTTTGGGTTCATTGAGGAGAGTTAAATCAAATCAAATATTATTGTGCTATTTGTTCATGAAAACAATAAATTCTTTTTCCTTTCTTTCTCTTAAATAGTTGCATGATAAATAATCTTTTTACTTCAAAGTTCAAATGTATAACTTAGATCCAAATATTTAGTAAAAGATTATTTGTTGAAAGGGCTATGAAATCGAATTCATAGAGGCCAGTAATGCTTTCTATGATTTTTTAAATTTGGTTTATTTAGGTACAAACATAAATAGTGGAAAAATCTTAGTTGTAGTGACAAGGGAATTCAAGGAGGAGCTATAACTCTGCTATTGCATGATAAGAATTGAAAGAAATGGAATTTTTTTTGGATTAAATACTGAAATTATATTAAAAGATTGAAACAGAGAAGAACAAGTCAAATAGAATAGAATACAGAACATGCATCAGTAGGAGCTGACATCTAATTCTATGAGAGGTGCAGAGTCCAAAAAGATAAAAAAATACATGTGTAGTCCACGTTAGCAAAAGGCATAAACTGATGTTTTGGATTTAACCGAATTTATTTTAAAAGGTTTTCTATAAAGCGAATTTTAAATTTGAGAAAATTTGTCGAAATGCTTCAAATTTAAGGGGTGAATTTGAAATGAGAAATCAAGTTGAGAGATAATATTATTATTTTAACCTTGTACTAATTGTATTATTTTTTTTGCTTCAATTATCACTTTACTTATCCTTCTGGTTTAAACTATTGTGGGAGTGAATTCTATTTTCGATATGCCTTTCGAAGATAAATAAATTTTGCTGTTGATCCTATTGTCATGTGAATATTTATCCTTTTATAGCGAACATCTAAAGTCAACTTCATTTAATAGATCGACGTCATCTGATCAAACAACATGACTTTTAAACACGAGGGCTAGATGGCACAAAACTGTGTGTTCAGAGTACTGGTAGTCAACTTTTGTAATTGAAGAGTAAAATGCACAACTCCTCGGGTTGAAACGAATTTTGTGCATTGAAGCTTTACAATTAAGCGTAACTATCATTTTGGTTTTTCATTAATTTGTTTGTTTCAATCTAATTCCTTAATTTTTTTAATTTTAATTTATTTTCTTAACTTTTGATATGTTCCGTTTTTATTCTTTTTTGTTACATCCATCAAGGAATACACTAAAGAAAGTTAAGAAATTATTTTGGTGCACTAAATAGTAGTTAAAAGATAAGTTTAAAATACTAAATAAAATTAAGAAATAAATATGATACAAATTGAAAGAAAACAAAGTTAAAAGACAAAATTAAAATAAATAACTAAATTCAAGGACCAAAATAATATTTAATGCTTACAATTACATGTTTCAATTGCTTGCTATACATGAACTTCTTTTTCTTTTTCCCATGTATCTGTTTGCATTTAAACTTAGGATGTCATATTATTTTGACTATGTCAAATTAAATAAATTATTTAATCAAAGTTGTTACAAAATTGTACGCCTTAGTAACTCTTGGTCATAAAATTTTTAATTTATTAAATTAAATTATCAAAATATAAATTCAACATGCATTTGGTAAAGAATATTATATTTAAAAACTTAAACATAGTATCAAAATAAATTATCAAAATGCATTTCATGTGTAGCGTATGTTTTGAAATATTTTAAAGTGAAAATATACTGATACCTTGAATCACTTTTAGATAGTTATTATATTTTAAAATTTGATTAATAAATATTTTTACTTTATCATATTTGGCATCATCTGTCAAATATTTAACGAAAATTTCTTATACACGTGTATGAAAGAAGATGTGACGTATTATTATTATTATTATTTATAAATTATGATTTGTAAATAAATAATAAAATAATTAAAAAATAAAAACCTAAAAAAAAAAAATTTATCATCTTTCACAGAATCATCTTTGGGAGTAAAAGGTCATATGCAGCTTCTAACGAAGCACTAGTCTGATTCTCGTACAAGCTTGTCGTCACCGTCGAAGCACTCCTCCCCGTTTGGGTCGAAAAGCATGCAGTGGTCTGGAAAACTTGAAGTACTAAGAATGAAAAAACTGTTGAAGAAATCATGTAATCTATAAGATTTTTTTTTGAGATTATTAGATTATTTAATTAAAATATAATAAATATATGATTTTTAGTTATAATATAACAAATATATAATTTAATTAAAAAATTATATACTTCTATAATATATGATCTAGTTGAAAAATTATACACTTCTATTTAAAAATTATACATTTGTTATGGTATAACTAAAAATCATATATTTATTATGTGTTAATTGAATAATCAGATAATAAAGATATGAAATATTGTATATAATTTTTTTTGGTTTTAGGTTGTTTTTTTAGTTTTTTTTATTTTTCATATTTTTTATTATTTATTCACAAATTATAAATGACATATTAGAGTTTGGCTCAAAAAGAGTCATGTTAAAAGTATTAGTCAATCATAAGATATTTAATAATGGTAATTACAGTTGAAGATGAAAGCGACGGATGAAAGCGTTGTTAAAGCCCCATTTCAATGCAAGTTATTTTGGCCACGACAACGGAGAACAGATCTGAAAGATATGGCAAAAAATTGGTTGTCATGATGAGTTATTTTTTCCTATCGTGATGAGCAACTTTGAGACAATTTCTAAATAACTTTTAGGCACAAATTTTCACATTTTTTACTCATTTTTTCTTTTCCTCTTTGGAATTTCTTGTATTTTCTTTGGTTTTTGGAATTTGAAGAAAAGGATGAAGATGGAGATTACTCTTTAACTATAGGATCTACTCTTCTCCTTTAATAATTCACTTTAGACAATTATCTTAAGTGATGATCTTTTCTTCTACTCTACCTTATTCTCTTATTTTGCTTATGCATTTAGGTGTTTTATTTGTATTTGATATTTTTTAACTTAATTTTGCTGATTAAATCTTGTTTTATGTTAATGAATTACATGTGATGATGATTTCTTTTAGATCAATATATGGTTTATGGTGTAATTATATATGCTCAATGCTCTTATGTAATGTTTCTTATATCTAATCTATTAATTGGATTGTAAATGTCATGGAAATGAATTTAAGAGTTGACTAATTTAATAAAAGCACTTGAAAATCAACTAGGTAAAGGATTGGTGAGTGTTAACAAAGTGGCAACAGATGATGGTTCCTAGTGTACACATAATACAATTACCATTTAACTAATGCTCAAGTAGTTCACTTAACTGAGGCCTGGATAATTAGTATAGGATGCAACATGGCAATGGGCTATCTATATAATTTGTTTAGTAATTCACAAAATGTTATGCATGTATATGTAATGGCAAGTTAGGATATTGTAGGACTATTATTTTAGGACACATAGATAAACAATAGTAATAAGGATTAGCCTACCATAACCAAAACATTATTAGGAATGAGATTTGCACTTAATGATGCATAAAACTAAGACTTATTTGGTAATTTTGCATCTAGAGTTTAAGCTAGAGAGTCTTGGTCTTTTCATTTAGCTAAGATTGCATGTAGTTTAGATAACATTTTTTTTTTCTTTTAATTCCTACTAACTAGGGAAACCTAAGCTATTAGTGCACATATGTTCATAGATGTAAGTATGTGACAATAACCTCCCAACACCCATAAAAACTCTAGAATAATAAGTGTATCTCCATGAGATCAACCTCGTTTACTCTGGACATTATATTAGTTGAACGAATAGCATACTTGCTATATAATATGACCAAAAAACAAAAGTCATCATTACTACCCATTTGAATTCTCTTAAGGGCAGTTGGCGAGTTTGATTAGACTTTCATTTTGATAATTATCCTTTACATTTATTCTCTGATAAGATCGTTTATTTCCCAAAATGTTCTTGAGGTAGCTAATTTGTATATCCACCATTTAATGCTTTTATGATTTCTAAAGGATTGATGGCTTTCCCTTGTAATTCTCCTTTTTGCCTTGATTCTAGGGAATTTAGAATGCTTCTTGGAAAGAATATCTTATCCCTATCTCTTATTGACTTTATAAGATAGTTAGGGTTAAGAGGTTTTGTCATGTAAAGACAAAGATGTTGGCCTCTTGTTTGTTGTGATAGTCTTTCTCTTTGTACAATTTTTGCTTCTATAGTTATTGTTGACACCATGGTGTCAGAAACCTTTTGTAGTTCATTGTTATTCATGATCAAAGAAAAAGAGGATGAAGGAGGTACCTTTGAGGTTGCGTTAGATGCTTTTAATGGTGAACATTGTTTGCCTAGTGATATATTGGTGCAAACACAATCACCCTAGTTATCTCCATGAGTTGTTCCATTGGGTGCTTTGATATCAAAGGGATCTCTAAGGCGAGGGTTACACTTTCTTAAGGTCAAATGGATGCCATTATAAAGTGCATTAGGTTGGCACTATTTTGAGCTTTTTAGTTTGAAGTAGTTGGTGTGAGCAATGACTTTATACAAAAGCTAGCAGTAAATTCTATTTGTGCCTATAAAAACCAATTTTAGTGACTTGGCCTAAGGTAGGGTCTTTAGGTTTTCTCATTTGGGGCTGAAATAAGAGGTACTCCAAGAGATCATTAGTAACATCTATTAGTTTGTGGGTCCCTTATGGAGGAGATGTTAGCTAGTGGTTGTCTGTGCTCTGTGTTGAATTAGCCTTCTTACCATGCTTTTTTCTTTTGTGAATTTCTTATTGCTCCATGAGTTTGATTTATTGCATGAACTTGTTGTGTGGGCTCATTGTAACAACTTTTGAATAATGAATAAAAGTTTATCTTCTTATGCATTTATAAATTCTTTGCTAATTTTTGAGTTCTTTGCCTCCACTAACTGTTTCCTCCCTCTTTCTTTTGAGGGCATTATGTTGTAGTGTGACTAGTGATTGTGTTTTCATACTATGCTATAGAGCAATGTATAATTAGTATAATGCTTAAAGTGATCAATTTTGGGAGTTGTACCTTTGTACTTGCTATAAAGTGACCAGTATTGAGTGGTGATTTTGTATTGTGTTTATAATAAGTATGAAAATTACATGTTTTATTAACCTCAAAATTGGGATATTTGAATTCAATTGTTTTTACTTGTTTTTTCTTAATTAAGGCATATCTTTTAGTTATTTAAGTGTTTTGTTAGGATAATATTAGTTTGAGTTTCTTATTTTAAATTAAGATAGAGTTATTCATTTTTTATTGGGATAAAGTTATTGATAAAGTTATTTTACATGTTTAGAGTACTAACAGGAGTCTAACTCTTTTTTATCTTTTATACATAATAGTATTTAAGGATTAGAAAAGGCACACCTCAACTAAAGGAAAGACTTTAAAAGGTGCCAACACCATGGGAGACTTGAGGGATCTTTCTTGAAGTTCTTGCCATCATTTTTTTTCGATTTTCTACTTTTTTTTATGAATTCTCTTAGGATTAGTTTTAGGATTTTATTTTTGATTATGAATAACTAAACCCCTTGGATCTAAGGTTTGGTTGAAATTGTTTTATGGATTGTGTTTAATTTGGAATATTTATTTAATGATTTTTCATCTAAATTAATTTCTTATTCAATTTATATTTCTTTTACAATTTGGTAGCTACTTATTGTGAATGTTAGATCTGTGGTGAAAAGGACTAGAAGGTGAATCACTATAAGGGAACACTTAAATAGTAGACTTTTGCTTAGATTCTATAGTTCGTAGATCTTACCTAGGTAGGATTGTAACCTGC
The DNA here is from genome assembly GCA_026724425.1 of Erythrophleum ivorense. Taxonomy (NCBI): domain Eukaryota; kingdom Viridiplantae; phylum Streptophyta; class Magnoliopsida; order Fabales; family Fabaceae; genus Erythrophleum; species Erythrophleum ivorense. The sequence goes on from JAIUCV010001226.1 coordinate 54,536, forward strand.
ATGTATGCCAAGCCACTGCATATTGATGTATACTGAGATCCATAAAATGTGATGGGTTTGTGTTAGAGCATGCAATCACAAGAGTAGATGTAAGTCTAATATAAGTACTTGTAATTTATCTTGGAAGGGAATTTCACAAAATTTTGGGGAATCATATGTTATTTAATATATAAATCAATTACATGAAATAATTTTTATTTATTCATAAGGAAAAAAATTGAAATCTAAATTCTAAAGTTCTTCATAAATTTGGAATTTAGTTATTTATTTTTGAGTTGCATTGTTTTCTTAGTTAATAATTATTTAATTTTAATTTTTTATTTTCTAGATAATAGGAGTAACTTAGGGAATTGGTACTTGATTAACCTTCTTTGTAGGAATGATACTACACTCATTCTATTACTATTGTGTGACTCGTACACTTGCAAAAAATCACTAATAATACCCTGTTGAAATGCAACACTGTAGGCTTCTCTTTTTTTTTTTTTGGCACATTTTTGACTCATAAAGGCTTTTGAGTTGTACTTTGGATAATGATCCTTTCCTTCCCAACATGTTGCAATGATTGATTTTGGGATAAGGATGCTTTCTTTTCTATATATTTTTAGGATCCGATGTAGAAACTCTTGGAATCAATGTTATTCTCTCATCGTTTAGCCAGTTGGGAATTAGTCATTTTGCAATTTGCTATAAGTGGGAGGCCATCTTCACAGCTCTGTCTGGAGGATTGTGTCTATCCATTTAGCCTTGAAATCTTACCAAGCTTTGTTAAGCATCAAGGAACGATTTTGTGAGACATGCACCCTTATGGCCCAAGTGAGGAAAACCCATAAGGCAAGCACCGTTCTAAAGTAAGGTTAATGAAAGTAAAAGAAGGCACAACTAGAACAATTCTAAAACAAGGAGCGAAAGAAAGTGTTTTCAAATATATTTGCTTTCTTTAACCTTATATATCATATTAGAATCATGAGAAAAGGTTAAACTAACTTACTTGGTGGTTGATCACATTAAAAAACAGATATTTAGAGTTACAATTCCAAGTAACATGATCACCAAGTCTCAAAACTTGATCTCTCTTATTTGAAATGTTGTGATGCCTTTGAGATCCACCAAACCCTAATGAATCACGTTTTCTCTAACCTCAAAATGTTTTTTAAACTTTCTTTTGAATTCAAGAACAAAGTTCTTAATAATTTGCAAAAGCAACTTAAGTGTTCTACCTTTAAGTGTATCCACACCAAGGCAAAAATAAGAGAGGTTCTAATAATCCAATCTTTAGCTTGAAAGAACTCTTCTTAAGGTTTCTAAGAGGAAGAGTGGCGACTAGAAAGTGTTAACTCTTTATGCAACCCTTTCTTTTTATATAGAGTGCGAACTTTAATCTTATTAAGATTTAAGCAAATTACTAATTAGCCTCTTTGCATTTTAGTCCTTCTTGTTTTGCCTTGTATTATGTGTAATTGAGAATTATCTTATCGAAGAACTTCAAAAGATACTAGGTTGTAATAAAGATTTGTAGGTACATAATTTAGGTCATTTTCGAAGGAGTTTGCTTCTAATTATCTATGAAAGAGTTTTCCTAGTGTGGTTAAACCAACAGTCGTTAGGGGGTTTTGATTTACTAAAATTTAAATGAATTAAAGAAAATAACAAGAACTAAAACTTAAAACTAAGTGATAACAATAACTAGGCAAAGAGTGGTTACTAGCTTTTGAGTGGATTTCCTATAATTCAATTTTCCTTACTTCTTTTTAATATACCAAAACTTGGACTTAACTTCTTGTTTCTTAGTGTATTCTTTATAAAAATTCTTGAATTACCATCTAAGACTCAAATGATTAATTATCAAGGAAATTTGCAATCACAAAGAACTATGAAAAATTAGCCACTTGAGCTAGAAATAAGAACACACCATAACAATACCTAAATACTCATTAAAGACACTGAACAATTCACTTAGAGATGCTAATTAACCAATTAGATTAAAGATTTCCTCAAGTACAAAAATCGCATAAAATTCCAGCCACTTAATACAATGACTATTGCACTAAATAGCCTAAAAACAAGAGGAAATAACTAACAAATTGGACAGCTATTAAATCTAGAATTTTTACAAACACTTAGGCATCAAAATGAGTCTCTAAATGTGAAATTGCAATCAAAATTACAAAGCAAATGAATTCAATACAATCAGCTACCAAAATCTTCATTTAACAAGCTAAACCTAGCCAAATTAAACAAGGAAATTAGTGCTAAAAGTAAAGGATAAGGAGAAGAGAAGTTAGCCAAATTTGGAGATGAATCTTAGAGCTCAAATCTGTTGGGAATTTTTGGAATGCACAGTGAAAAATTAAAACCCTGAATCCCTTCCCATGGATCCATCAATGTTGTTTAAATCGAGTAGATCTAGAAATATTTACCTTTTCTATCAGATCTTAGAAACTAATTTATAGATCTGCTCCGTTTACCAGTATCCACACGAACTGATGTTTAACTCGAATGGCGTGCTAGCACCTTTTACCAACGTCAGTACATGTTCTTGGTAGAGAAGACGCTCTCCTCTTCCTCTCTCTCTAGAGGCATTCGTACGGCATCCGTACAGTGTTCGTATGCTGTCCATATACTTTCTCTCTCTAGGATTTTTCTTTAGTTCTATAGTTCTAGGAAACCCAAGCCTCCTACCTTTTTATAGAGGTATCTTATTAGGGTTTTAGATATATTTGATTAATTTAAAATACATTATTTTAAATCAAATCAAATTTGAATTAAATAGATTAGTTTAAATTTAAGTATATCTAATAGATTTAAATTTTAACTAACTATTTAATATAAATCTAGAGCTTAATTTAAATTTAATTTATCTCATAAATTAAATTTAAATTATCATATTAGTTTAAATTTAAATATATTATATAGATTTTGAATTCAAAACTAATTAATTTAAATTAATTGAAGGATATATATATATATTTTGAATATATAAATATATACATTTTAAATTTTATAAATTATATATATCAAATATATATTTATTTATTTATAAAATTCTTCCACTCTAGATTGAACGTGACATTCATTGAATCTAGACGCAATTTCAAATTCAATGAATTTGGACATGACATTCATTGAATCTAAACGCAATTTCAGATTCAATGAATTTAGACATTTTAGCTCGAGTTGACTCATTCTTGTGTGCGACCCTGTAGGCCTATATGATGTTGGCAGTGAGCTAATAATACTATTTGACCAATAAGTCACAAGTGGCCTCTAGCAAGACATTGTGACTACCCAAATTATATATGGATCAGTGATCTGATGCAATCTGTCATATAACCTTATTACATCCCTTTTGTCATACGATATCTATATCAAGTATGAGGTATGGAAAAGTCATCTTTATCTTACTTGATCGTTATTTTCTTGATCTATGTGCAGACTCACAGTATAAATGGAAATCCTTCCATTCGAACACGGCTATGCATTTCTCAGTCTCACTCATCGAGGGGCCCAGAGATATCTCTTTATTAATCAAAAGGATAAATCCTATCTTGACCACTCATCTTCTTCTACATGAATTCCACTATACCTGATCATAGCCTTTATAATCACTCGGTTAAAGATGACTTTTGACTATGCCAAAAATAGTGTTCCTCATGTTAGAAACTATGGTGATCTCAAGTTTAAGAGCTCAGTGACATGGTTATACATAAGATACACTTATGACTTAATCCATGTAGCTATCTTATGGCGGGTCGATCTAGCATCTTGTTCCCTAACAAATGCCTATGATTTTGATTCGTATCTTTATACATGATTAACACATAATCATTAATCAAAATCATACTAGTTTTAGTTCATCATCGTTCCCACAATGATGATCGACTAGGGATATTCAGAATAATCAATATGATTTATCTAAGGATATTATTATATAAAACATGCAAAAAATATAATAATACTGTAATAAAAGAAAACTTTTATTTCTTAATAAAGTACAATATTTGTAATACAATGATTAGGTTAAAGCATAATCTCCAACAACTCCCACTTGCATTAAGCCTAATTGTTGATGTGTCTAATACCCATTGACCTAACATGATACTCATGCTTTGCCTGTGCAAGCGGTTTAGTAAGTGGATCAGCAACATTGTCATCAGTTGGTACTTTGCATATCTTTATATCACCCCTATTAATGATTTCTCTAATGAGGTGATATCGCTTGAGTATGTGTTTGGTTCTTTGATATGACCTTGGCTCTTTAGCCTATGCTATAGCACCGTTGTTGTCATAAAATAGATCTATTGGATTTGAGATGGTCGGCACCACTCCTAGTTTAGTGATGAACTTCTTAATCCAAACGGCTTCCTTAGCTGCATTTGATGCTGCTAGGTATTCAGCTTCTGTTGTAGAATCAGCTACTGTGCTTTGCTTAGAGCTCTTCCGGCTGACTGCTCTACCATTCAAATAGAATGCAAATCTTGATTGGGATCTATAATCATCCTTGCTGGATTGGAAACTTGCATATGTGTAACCATTTACAACAAGCTCGTCTTCCAATCCTCCATAGACCAAGAATACATCCTTAGTCCTTCTTAAGTATTTTAGGATATTCTTGACAGCAGTCCAGTGACTCTCACCTGGATTTGACTAATATCTACTAGTTATACTTAAGGCATATGAGACATTCGATCGAGTGCACAACATAGCATACATGATAGATCCAATAGCCGAGGCATATGAAATCTTGCTCATATGATCTCGCTCATCATGTGTACTAGGACACTGAGTCTTGTTGAGATTGATGCCATGAGACATGGGTATATAACCTCTTTTTGAGTCTTGCATATTAAACCTATGCAATATTTTGTCTATGTAAGTGTTATGACTTAGGCTGATTAGCCTCTTGGATCTATCTCTATAGATCCTTATCCCTAGGATGTAAGTGGCTTTGCCTAAGTCTTTCATTGAGAAACACTTTCCTAACCAAGTCTTGGCATTCTGCAAGGTAGGTATGTCATTTCCAATGAGTAGGATGTCATCAACATAAAGCACTAGAAATACAACTATGCTTCCAATAACCTTCTTGTAAACACAAGGTTCATCGATATTTTAGATAAATCCAAAATCTTTGACTACTTCGTCAAAGTGATGATTCCAACTCTGAGATGCTTGTTTCAATCCGTAAATAGATTTTTGAAGCATACAAACCTTCCTAGAATCCTCTGGATGTATAAAACCTTTAGGCTGTGTCATGTACACATCCTCAAGCAGCTTCCCATTAAGGAATGTTGTTTTGACGTCCATCTGCCAAATCTCGTAATCATAGTACGCTGCAATGACAAGAAGGATCCCGATTGATTTAATCATGGCGACTAGCGAAAAGGTTTCATCATAGTCTATATCATGGGTTTGTTTGAATCTTTTTGCAACCAATCATGCTTTGAAGGTATGCACTTGGCCATCTATGTCAATTTTCTTCTTAAAAACCCATTTGCACCCAATGGTTTTTATACCTTCAGGTGGGTTAATCAAGGTCCATACCTAATTATCATATATGGATTGTATCTCAGACTTCATGGCTTTTAGCCATGTCTTAGAGTCTGATCCCACTATAGCTTTTTGATAGGTAGTTAGCTCATCTTGATCAACGAGCAACACATCACGACTTTCAGTTAAAAGAAATCCATATCTTTGAGGCTGATGTTGTGTCCTATCAAACCTTTGTGGGCCTTGTGTTACTTGAGTAGGCTCAACAACTTGTTGTGAGTCTTCTCATTTTTTGTCATACCTTATTTTATGACACTTTTCCTACTATAATTACCTCATATAAAACTTAGAGGAGTCAACAGAAACCTGAACTGATAAAAATTTTTCCTTTTGAAACTTTCTTGTACAATTTCATTATTCATTTGGTCATTTCCAAATTCTTATCTAACTTTGAAAATACATACTTAATTATAGAAAAATCGTATGAGGTTAATTCAGGGCTCTACTTCAAGCTCTCTAAGCCTTTTACACGGGGAAAATACTTACTTAGTGGAGCACATATAAATTCATATAAAGTTACTCCTACAACAAATTGGATAGTTTTACCCCTCATTGGTCATATTATTATTATTATTATTATTATTATTATTTTGCCTTTATATAAGCACAGACATTCTTGCATCTTAGGCATGCTAGTCATATTCTTTTTACTTCAAGGTTAGGTATATACATGGCTTTCCATTTCATACCTGAGTACCTTACAGTGTCATAATATAACTCATACACGCAGTAATCTAAAATATTTAATTACATGACAAAATGTGGTGCATAAAAGTAAGGTCCTCGATTTATGTCTTTACATTCTTTGCTCTTTCTTTGCTTGAACTTGGACCTAGCATGGGTTATATTTGGGGTGAGATTATGAAATCTCAATAGTAGTAAACTAATCTTATTCACAAGCAAGCATGTAAGTACATAACATAATGCCAGTCAAGACGCCACATATCGCATAGCAATATAAGGAATTTCATACAAGGCCAAGCACAATCTAAGCATACATGTCTCATCTTATAGCATAAATGACAACTTGATATAGCATAACACTCATCATTATACAAACATACAAGCTTAAGGAAAGAGAGAGGAAAACTACTACCTTAGCAAACTTTGCTCCTCAATCCTTGGGACTCGGTTTACTTGCTTTTGGAGTTCCCAAAACAATATCAAACCCTATAATCATAATGATAATTCATTACAATCAATAAATAAACTTTAAATTCTAAAGTAGGATGACTCTTTTAAACTTAATGAGACCATTGGAATTGGAAAAATCCAATTCCTTCCCTTCCCATTCACTATGGCCGAATAGTATGCATTTCTTGGCCAAAATTTAGGAATTTTATCCCATGAGTTTTGGGGGTTTTCCCATAGGTATTCCTAGCTAAAAACACCCTTTTGAATCCATTAGAATGGATAACATCATCAAATTCTAGCCCCAACATCGCATTTTGGTCATCACATACTCTAGCTCCGTTTTAGGCTCAAAAGTGCGTTTCTTTGGTTCTAAAAATTTCATAGCCTTTTCTTTTATGTTTTAGGACTTGAAATTTGGTATACATGACTTTAAGACATTAAAAAAACACCATAAAAATTTTGGAAAAATTCGGACAGCATCTCTCCAACATTTCCATTTTTCCAAAAATTACAATATTTGTGTTTTTCAAAGTCCTAGCACATAACAACAATAACTAAGCTCATATGGCCTTCATGTTCAACATATAAAATTCATTTCAAGGCCTTCATATTCAACATATAAACTCCATTTCTAATGATTCATATGCTATCCAAAAATGACTCATATCTAGGGTTTAACAAAACTAGCTTAAAGCATGTGATTTTCAAGTATAAGATGGAGAAAACTTACTCTTTAAGCTTAATTCTTGCTTCCTTTGCTTTTTTCACACTAAAATCCTTTCTCTTCCCATTTAGAGCAAAATTTCACCTTGAAGAAAAGATGAATATGCAGTTGCCCTTTGGAGGAAATGGTTGGAGGATGGAGAAGATGAAAAAATTTGGTGAAGAATGGTGGTAGTTTTGCTTGGTTTCACTTCTTCCACTTTTTCTCCCTCCCTCTCTCTCTTCACGTTTTTTTCTCCTCCTCCCTTATGTGTGACGTGAAAATGGTGGAATGGAGGTGAAGGAGATGAATTTGGATGAAGTTAAATGGTCATATTAAATTTGGGCCATTGGATCAACCTTTTCAAGATCAAATCTTAACCTTCCATTCCTTTTTCTTTTGATTTTCTAATTTCATAACTAAATATCTTCTTCTAAAAATTCTTGGCCACACACTTGGACACCTTTTCTTAGCCCTTAAGTTATGAATAGTAACTATAGTTAATTTCTTAACTTAACCATAGTTAGTTTCTAACTTAACCATGGTTAATTCTTTAAAATGACAAATTCTTTTCTTTTTTTTCCTTTTATTTTATATTTATCTTTGGGTTTTACTTCTCTAAATCTCTAATTATATCTTCTCTTCTCTTTTGGGCCTTTAGAATCAGCTATTGGGCATTACAGCAGTCTAACAATCGGTATCCGGGCCCGATTAAGATTTTACGGTACAATACATACCTTTAGACCTTCTAAAATTTATGAATATTATTTTCTCTACTTTCTGGTCATACTAAGCTTCAAACATGGTTCAGGGGCCTTTAACCTCAATCCTCATAAATTTCGGTGTCAATCGGACACCTGGGTCTATAGGTGTAATTTTTACCACTTTATATTATGATTGTGCTATAAAATTTTCATTTACTATAATTCTGTCCCTGAAACTCCTTCAGGGTTTCTTAGCCTTTTAGCTATTTTTATTTCTATAGTTGTTACAACTTTCTTTTTTTATTTTACTCATGGCTACTGATCGGGCTAACCAGATCCTGGACTGGATCTCGCCTGACCATCCGGACAACTAGGTATCATTGAACCCGTCTCATCAAACTGAGTTTAATCGTGGGTCATGGATTTATGAGATTCTTGCCGGAATTTTTGATATTCGTGCTTAAAGCCACGAATAGAGGGTGAAACTAGGGTTCCCTAAACTTTAGGGCAATTTATACATTTTGCTCGGCATATAACTTTTCTTTGCATTTTAGTCTCTGGCTCCTTCATACTTGACTTTGGAGACTCTTTGAGACCTTTTTCTGATCTTTTCTTTTTTCATCTATTTTGGCCTTAATTTTAGGGCACCTCTGGCCTTGACTAATCATTATTTGCGATCTAAAATATTATTCTAATTTTATTAGACCTCAATTTACTCTATTTGGGAGGGGGGCTCCCTTCTGTATTCAGTGAATTTCGTACATTGACAGAGAAACCGTATGTTATGTTTCTCACATTTCCTTACGTTTTCCAGGATTTTTAAGGGACCGAATGTTACATTTTTCCATATCTGGCTCAATGCGATTTTGTGGCTCTCAAACTTGTTTAAGATGTATCTTACTCCCGTTGGTTCTTTTAGAGATAAATTCTCTTTCTAAGAAGATACCATTTCGAGCAATAAACAATTTATTCTCATTGGAATTGTAGAAGTAGTATCTTTTAGTTTCCTTAAGATACCCCATAAAAAGGTATTTTATAGATTTGAGTGCTAACTCATCTGAGGCTTCTTGTTTAACATATGCCTTGCATCCCTAAATCTTGAGAAAAGCTAAACTGGGCTTCTTCTCAGTCCATATCTCATATGGAGTCTTTTCAACTACCTTAGATGGTACACGGTTTAGTGTGAATGCAGCTATTTCTAATGCATAGCCCCAAAAGGATGGTGGAAGATCTATTTGACTCATCATAGATCGAACCATATCTAATAGGGTTCGATTCCTTCATTCAGAAACACTGTTCCATTGTGGTGTTCCTGGTGGGATAAATTGTGAGATAATTCCACAATTTCTTTGATGGTCAATAAATTCTTGTTCCAAATATTCACCACCTCGATCAGATCGAAGTGTTTTAATAGATTTGCCAAGCTGATTTTGTGCCTTATTTTGGAAGGCTTTGAAAATTTCAAAAGATTCAGATTTGTGTCTCATTAAATAGATGTATCAATATCTACTATAGTCAACTATAAAAGTAATGAAGTACAAGTGATCACCTCTGGCAGCAGTACTTAGTGGACCACATACATCGGTATGTATTAAGCCTAATAGGTTAGTGACCCTCTCACTCTACCCAGTAAAAGGTGCCTTAGTCATCTTTCCTAATAAACAAGATTCGTAGGTGTCAAATGATTCAAAATCAAATGAGTTGAGTAGTCCATCTTGATGGAGCTTTGGAATGCGTTTCTCATTTATATGGCCTAAACGACAGTGCCATTGGTAGGTCAGATTCAAATCGTTTGACTTGATCCTCTTGGTAGTTACGTTATAAATATTTTCATTATTGGGAACTTCAAGGTTCAAGTAATAATGACCACCATGCAAATCACCATCCATATAAAAGATGTCATTAAAGTAAATAGAACATTTATTATTCCCAATAACTGAAGTAAAACCTTCCTTATTTAAATAAGAAAGTGAAACAATGTTTCTACTCAAAGCAGGAACATAATAGCAATTGTTTAAAACAAATAAAAGCTCACTGGGCAAAACTAATTCATAAGTGCCTACAGTTAAAGTAGCAACTCTTGCTCTGTTTCCAACTCATAGGTCTATTTCGCCCTTTTTTAGCTTTCTACTCCTTTTAAGGCCCTGCACATTTGTACAAATGTGAGTTCCACATGCAGTATCTAATACCCATCTAGAAGAAGTAGAAAGCTTAATTTCTATAACATAAATACTTGAAGTAATAGCCCTGCTATTCTTCTTATTCTTTAGATCTTCTAGGTAGAGCTTACAGTTTCTCTTCCAATGACCGGGCTCATTGCAAAAGAAACAAAGTCCTTCCTTGGGAGGCTTTGCCTTCTTGGCTTTAAGCTTGGGTTTAGGCTTAGGCTTGTTTTGGTCCTTGGACTTATTATTCGAGCCCTTTCCCTTTCCCTTGCTTTTGCCTTTCTTTTTCATTCATTTTCTTTTCTGAACCATTAAAACAGTGCCTGGCTTTTTCTTGACATTTTGCTTAGCAGTTTTAAGCATCGAATGCAGTTCAAAAATTGATTTCTCCATGTTATTCATATTATAGTTCATGACGAACTAGTCATAACTTTTCGAGAGTGAGTTTTAGATCAAATCTGTAGTTAACTCCTGGCTCATAGGAAATCTGAGCCTTTCAAGGTGATCAATATAGCCTTTCATTTTAAGACATGAGCGATAATTGACGCACCTTCAACCATTTTGTAGGAATGTAAGGCCTTGGTGGTTTCATACCTTTCTTGCCTCGCTTATTGCTGGAACATTTCCTTGAGATGCACAATCATCTTATAAGCCTCCATGGTGGCTAGCATCAAGCATTCTACATCCATAGAGTCATTAAGATGCTTAGTGTGGGTATCCTTTTGGGCTCTTAGAGCATTGGCTGTAGGCTCCTCAGGAATGAGTTGATCTAGGATATATGACTTTCTCTCATGCTTGAGAACAATTTTCAAGTTCCTAAACTAGTCAAGAAAGTTAGTCCCATTTAGTTTGTCATTCTCAAGGATGGATCGTAATGATAGTGAAGCAAAATTATTTGTCGACATTTTTCTACAACAAAATATGCAAAGTCAAGTTAATAATCTCCTACTAAAAATTAACCCTCAATTTAATTTAGCAGGATAAGACTCATATTTCACTCAATTGTAAGTCTGCTTTGGCAAGACGCTTAAAATTAAGTTATTTAGGTAGGTAACTTGTTACCAATTACATCACATGTAACTCTTAGATCTTTATGGGATTCCATCATCATATGATCTGACATGTTTAATCCCATCTAATGCCTTGAGACCCAAAACAGTTTTGATAGTTTCAATTAAGTCAAACCATTATGAACCTTATAAGTATCACCATTACCTAAGTTGCCTCACTAAGATAACCTAAGTATATCCACTTTGATGGAACATCCACTTAGGCGATCAAAGCTTTGATAGGTGTTCATAAATGGGTGGCATATAAATTTAAAATTTGATTCGAAGGATTTTATTATTATTATTTCATTGTAATTCAAATATTTAATCATCACATGCTAATATACTATGATAGCATCTCATACATACATATAATCTCATCATTAAGTATAAAATAAATGTATCACAATATGGCCCATCTAGCCTATCTCTTCCTAAGCCAATGAGAGGATTCTTCTAAGATAAAAACTATAAAGAGAAAATTCAATTGAACATTTGAGGGGAGTGAGATGAGAAGAGAATGTACACCCAGAATAAATAGAGAGAGGCACGACACGCAGGTCGTATTTTAAAAATTGCAAACCATAAAAACCTAGGGCCATATTATGCACCATACCCATCCAATTCAAACAAACATAATTTATATATAAAGTTACAAACATCTCATCTCATAAGAAAGGTTGTAAGCATTATGATCTTAGTGTTAAATCAAATTAGGTTGCGCTAAACACGTTTCATATATGAAAACATGAAGAGACTTGTTAAACAAATTTGTAAACATCCGATTTGAACAATTTATAGTCCGAATTGAACAATTTAGAATCAGATTCCAAATCAAATTTGAACCTCTTTGTAATTTGCACACATATGTCGCACATAATATTGAATTGTAGAGTTCAAATATCACTTATATGAAATCAAATTTAAAATTGATTTGAACATATAATACATATATGAATGCCAGATTCAAACACTAATCATATGAGCCCTTAGTTCACATACTTATATCACATTGCAACATATTGCATCATATATAGGCCATGCGAAATCACAACAAAGGCAAAATTCACGGTACTTCACACAAAACTCAATTTAAACAACCATTGACGTGGCCTTGATACAATTGTTGGGAATTTTTGGGATGCACAGTGAAAAATTAAAACCCCAAATCCCTTCCCATGGATCCATCAATGTTGTTTAAATCGAGTATATCTAGAAATATTTACCTTTTCTGTCAGATCGTAGGAACTGATCTATAGATCTGCTCCCTCTATCGGTATCCACATGAACGGATGTTCAACTCGAATGGTGTGCTAGCGCCTTTTACCAATGTCAGTACACATTCTTAGTAGAGAAAACACTCTGTTCTTTCTCTCTCTCTCTAAGCGTCCGTATGGAGTCTGGACAGTGTTTGTACGCCATCCGTACGCTTCTCTCTCTAGGGTTTTTCTTTAGTTCTATAGTTCTAGGAACTTCAAGCCTCCTACCTTTTTATAAAGGTATCTTATTAGGGTTTCAGATATATTTGATTAATTTAAAATATATTATTTTAAATCAAATCAAATCAAATCAAATTTGAATTAAATAGATTAGTTTAAATTTAAGTCTATCTAATAGATTTAAATTTTAACCAACTATTTAATATAAATCTAGAACTTAATTTAAATTTAATTTATCTCATAAATTAAATTTAAATTATCATATTAGTTTAAATTTAAATCTATCATATAGATTTTGAATTCAAAACTAATTGATTTAAATTAATTGAAGGATATATATATTTTTTGAATATATAAATATATATTTCAAATTTATAAATTATATATATATCAAATATATATTTATTTATTTATAAAATTCTTTCACTTTAGATTGAACGTGATATTCATTGAATCTAAACGCAATTTCAGATTCAATGAATTTGGACATGACATTCATTGAATCTAGATGTAATTTCAGATTCAATGAATTTGGACATTTTAGTTCGAGTTGACTTGTTCTTGTATGCGGCCTTGTAGGCAAATATGATGTTAGTAATGGGCTAATGACACTATTTGACCCATAAGTCACAAGTGGCTTCTAGCAAGACATTGTGACTACCCAAATCATATAGGGATCGGTGATCCGATGCAACCTGTCATATAACCTTATTACATCCCTTTTGTTACATGATGTCTAGATCAAGTATGAGGTATGGAAACATCATCTTTATCTTACTTGATCTTTGTTTTCTTGATCTACGTGCAGACTCACAGTACAAATGGAAATCCTTCCATTCGAGCATGGCCATGCATTTCTCAGTCTCACTCATCGAGGAGCCCAGAGATATCTCTCTATTAATCTGAGGGAAAAATTCTATCTTGACCACTCATCTTCTTCTATATGAATTTCACTATATCCGATCATAGCCTTTATGATCACCCAGTTAAAGATGACTTTTGACTATGCCAAAAATAGTGTTCCTTATGTTGGAAACTATGGTGATCTTAAGTCTAAGGGCTCGGTGATACGATTATACATAAGATACGCTTATGACTTAATCCATACAGCTATCTTATGGCAGGTCGATCTAGCATCTTGTTCCCTAACAAATGTCTATGATTTTGATTCGTATCTTTGTACATGATTAACACATAATCATAAATCAAAATCATACTAGTCTTAGTTCATCATCGTTCCCACAATGATGATCGACTAAGGATATTTAGGATAATCAATATAATTTATCCAAGGATATTATTATATAAAACATGCAAAAAATATAATAATAATATAATAAAAGAAAACTCTTATTTCTTAATAAAGTACAATATTTGCAATACAATGATTGACTTAGGGCATAATCTCCAACAAAATTTTCATCCATGGAAGTCACAATCTCAGCCAGCTACCAAGGTGATTAAGCTTCCATTGAAGAGGATTGATGGAGGAATTAAATGTAGAAATACATGGCCATGAGAGCTCCCTAAATAGGATTGAATGACGATGCTTTTTGATGTGTACTCTTGAACTCATAAACCAAAGGCACCCTCTAATCTCCCTCACGTTGTGGCCTCCTCTCCTCGAAGAACCCTTCCTACCCCTAGCACCTCTTGACTTCACCAATCACATGATTCTCATGATGCTTTCCTCTGTGTATTTTGGAATGGGCCCTAAAATGATGTGAATGCCATATGTGATGTGCAGTGGCTTCATGTGAGTGAACGGATTGCCTGATAGTGAGTTGCATGTATGATGAAGTTGCTATGTGGTAAATCTTTGCATTTGAAATCTTGTTCTGCCTTCCACATCACATGAGCTTTCCTTGTGTGATGTGTTAGTGCCATGGATGTGTGAATCTGATGCCTCATGTGTGTGAAATCTCGAGAGAGTAAATGTGTAAGAGAATATTTCTTAGTGAGTGTCGTGTTTTTCTTCATAAGTTGGTGGGCCCCTTTGCATATGTGGGTATATTTGCTACGTGGAATGTGTTGTGGAGTGCATCCACGTGAAGGAGAGAGCTAACCATGCATAAATATGTAAGTGAATCATGCAGCCTTCGACATCGAACCTAAGCTTGGAGCTTCCCTGGACATCCACGTGATTGTGTGTGTGGTTTGGAGAATGAAGTACGTGCCATTAACATGTAGTGTGTCCAGTGAATGAAGAAGCTGTTCTTTCAAGTGTGCCTCGTGTGGAATGAAGTAATTGATGCCTACTTCATGAACCCATGGAGTATGTATATTGGAGCTGCTTCTTTAATCCATGCCGATGTGTAAGTGTGAACTGTGCCTCTCTATTCAGCCTGGTGTATGTGTGTCCAGTTGTGCATTTGATTGTGTTGAAGAGTGAGTATGTGTGCCATTTTATCTAACTTGTGTATGTGTATATGCTCCTTGTGCCCTATTTCCTTTTTTTTTTTATTTTCTAAAATTCCATAAAAAATATGGACCATTATTCTCTCCTTGAAATTGCACACTTGAAGCTCCATCTCTTTTCCAAATCAATTTCTCCATTTAAATTCCGTTTGCCCATTAAAATATGTAAAAATAATAAAAATATTAAGTAGAAAAATTTACAAAATTATTTAAAAGAATTTATGCATTAAAAATCAATAATTTTGTAAATTAATTCCTAGAGTACAAAAATGGCTAATAAAATCAAATATCTTCCAATTAAATCTATTAAGTCTTAATTTATTATAAAATATCTAAATTAAGGAAAATAAAATATATAAAAATGATGTTTATCAATTCTCCACACTTAAGCTTTTGCACTCTTAGGCAAAAGAAATCAAAACTCTAAGAAAAAGCTAATGAAAAGAAACCAAAAAGAAAATGTGTAGGTCACTAAGCACAAGGAAGATCATAGCAAATCAATTATCCCAACTCTCCAAATTATATCACTTACATCAATTCAACAAGTACCATGGCAATATACATAACAAAAATGAAATGCAATGATAGTCCCTCAGATGGAATAGTATTTGTCACTCTACTCTCTAGTGTTTAGGATGAAGTGTTTACTCTCAACTTCCAACCTATTCTACTTTACTACCATATCTTGGCTATTATCTATATCTCCATCACTCAAAATCAAATGTCAATGCATGAATCAAAAGGTCTTTATTTTGGTTGTAATGTAGGCCAATGTATGAAATAAGTGGTAAACAAAACAAATTAAGGATAATTCAAGAAGCAAAGCAGATATTTAAAGTCATCAAGAAAGAGGATGTAGAATAGAATAAAAGTGCATTTCAAGGCCCTGTTCACTACAAACAAGCATGTACACAAAGGATACAAATATAACTCTTCTTCCTTTCTTTCCCTTTTCTTTTTCTCATTTCATTTCATATACTTTTCTTTTGCTTTTCTATTATTTTTTTAATATAAATGTTTTTGTGTTTTTTTCTTTCTTCAAACTTTTTATTTTTTCAACTATGTATATTTCTAAAAAGAACAAACAATTGGTCTAAATTTGATGTGAAAATGCACCTCCACCCACCTTAACAGGATACAATGCTCTTAATGATTAAAAGTATCCTAATCAAGGTAGGAAGAAAATTTGTTTGCTTTTCATGGCTAAAAGGGTTAAAAAGAAAACATACAAAGCTCAAAGGGGTAAAACAAATGGATAAAACACATAAGGGATGGTTCTTTGGCTTTAATTAAAACAAAACAAGACAAGAATGAATTCCTTAATCATTTTCACGCATGACAAATGAACAAATATAGCTTTGAAAAAGATTCAAGCCAAGTTCTAGAGTAAAAGCAAGATAGGAAATACATACTAGAATTGACTATCACTAGGGCCAAAATCTCACAAGGTAAATTGACCATAATCAAAGTTCATTAAAGCTAAGTTAATTTCCACTTCACTTGTATTCTTAACACAAGATTAATTTCCTATCAAGTCTAGACATATCAAAGCCATGATCAAACCTTAATACTAGTAACTTCCCCAAAAAACAAAAGTGTTTTTTTTTTCAAATTTTTTTAAAAACACAAAAACAACAAAAGAAAAACAAAACTAACTCACAAAAACTAAAAATGTAAAAGTCATCTAACCAACACAAAGTAAACCCAAAATTTTGTTTGAATTCTCTCCCTTACACTTAAATATTTCATTGTCCTTAATGCCAGCACAAGATCCAATTAAAATATAGACAACAAAATATAAAAAGTGAAAAGGGAAAGTGTACAATCGGGTAAGTTAGGTTGCATTGTGAAGCTGGAGCTCCTCTTTCTTATTTCATGGAACTCCTTCATAAAAATGCTTGAGTTTGTGGCTATTCACTTTAAACTTCCCTTTGGAAGCCTCATCCAATAGCTCCACTGTGCTAAAAGGAAAAACATTAGACATAGTATAAGAAACTTCCCATTTAGAATGAAGCTTACCCGAGCATAAGCTTTAAGTGTGACTTATAGCAGCACTCTGTCTCCAACCACAAACTCCTTCCTTGCAATTTTCTTATCATGGAAAGTCTTAGTCTTCTTTGTAAATTCGTGCATTCTTATAGGCTTCTAGATGTGTTTATTCAATTTCTTGTTGTTGAAATCTCCTTTGAGAACTGTAACACCATATTTATATAGCACTTAACTTATAGCACAATTGGCCTATAGCATTCATTTTCATGAAATGATTACCTTTAGCAATAGAAATTTCCGTTATGAAAAGCCAAAATAATTTAAATTTGGCTATATGGACCATGTGGGCTTACCAAACTTATTTTCTATCCCTAACATATCTGTTCAATCAGAAATATTACAATTTGAACCATACATTTTGAGTCCAAGGCATACATCACAATTTCACATCACACTTGCATTTTTCTTGAAATTCTATATTTTGATATAAATTTTGAAAATTTATAACTAATTTTAGAAAATTCCAAATCATGCAAATTACAAATTTTTCGAAAGCTCAGGATGTCTTCTTACTATCATAAAAATTTCAAATAAAAAAAATAATGTTTGGCCCTTGAAATGGCAATGGAATGATAACTAGGTCACTGGTTCAGACAACAGCAGACTTTGAATTTCAAAAATTTATATCTCTCTCTGTACAGATCCAAATTAAGTATTGATGAATGCTAGTTTTATATACATAAATTCTACATAAATTCTCCTAATTTTGACACTTTAATAATTAGATATGGCTTAATGGATGTAATTGGATGAAATTTGATTTTAATTGGCCATTTTATATATTTTAGGATTTAATTTGCAAATTATTAGTTTTTAATGCTTAAATTTATCTTTAATAATTTTGTGAATATTCCTATGTGATTTTTGTCTATTATTTTTGCAAAATTTTTGATGGACAATTAGTATTTGAATAGGAGATTGGTTTGGAGAAGAAGTGGAGGTTTGCCAAGTCCAAGGAAGCTATGCATTCCATCTTCTCATTCTCACATCTCTCACCCACTTAGTCTTCACATACATATCACGCATGGGTCTCTCTTTATGGAGCATCAACACGTTGAAGTAGCTGAACATGAGTTGAAAACAGTAGCTCACGTGGAAGGGAGCTTGCATGGAGAAAACATGAAGAAGCTACAGGCAGAACATGGTTTATGAAGAGAGGAAGAAGCTCACAAGGAAGATATGGCTGAGGCAGAGGAAAGTTATGTGGAATGTGAGCAAAACAGAGGAGAAGAATATCACGAAGAAGCCACAATTTTGTGCAGAAGAGAAAGAGAAGGAAGCAATGGTTTGCAAGGCAGAAACAGAGGAAGGAGAGCCACAAACTAAAAGGATTGAAGCCGCGTAAAGAAGAAGCAACAAGCTAAGGGCTGGAAGACGCATGAAGCACTCTCGAGTTGAGCAACATGAAGCAAGAAGGCTTGGGAGGAAGAAGCATGCAGAGGCAGAACTTGGGGCTGACGTGAAGAATATGAAGACGTGAAGAAAACGCGAAGAAGGGATCTACATTAAGCACGAAGGGCTGCCAAACATACACATGCAGAAGCGAAGGAATACTATGGGTTGGAGAAGAGCAGCTCACGTGGAGGGCACACTCGAGCAGAATAGGTTTAAGATGCCACGGATGCATGAGCTGAGATGAAGTTAAGAGAACAAACACGCCAAAAAAGCCTCTGTTTTTGAGTTTTTGGTTTAAGAAAGAAGGAAGCAACGTGGAATAAAAGAAGAGAGCAGAAGAAGAAACACGAGCTGGGCATAAGGTTTTTAAATGCAGAAGCTACGTGAAAAAAGCTGAGAATAAGAAGGAAACTGCACGATGAAGAAGCTATGGGTTCTGGTACTTTTTGAGGAGGAGAAACATTGAAGTTACATAAAGAGCAATGGGTTTTGAAGAAGAAGCAAGCTCGAGCTTGGGTAGAGAAAAAGAGAAGAAGTTACATGGAATATTATAAAAGAAATAAAATAAAGCTCAAATGAACCACGTGGAATGCATTGAACAGAGAAGAGAAGCTATGGGTTTTTTTTTGGATGAGAAGGCAGCAGATGAAGACGTGGAATAATGGGAGCTGAGGGCTGGATGAGAGATAGAGCTATAGGCTGATTTGTATTAATGTAACACATGAATGGAGCATGCAGGCCCACACTTATACACTCATGAAGGAACACGTGGAGCTGACATGGTAAATGCAAAAGAAGTAGCATGTGATTAATAATGGAATAAGATGCATGTGCTTCTCACAAGGGAATTAAAAAGAACACACTCGGTAGGGGGATCCAGATATACAATCCATCATCCATCGAGTAAAAAAGGATACATCATCCAGACGCACACTCTGTCATTCCACATTCATCTAGAACTCCTTTGTCCATTCCACGCTTCATTCGTCGTCCAGATCATGCCATTCCATTCGTCTCCTCCATTCCCATTCCATCTCCACTCAAATGAAGCTCTAATTTCTCTTGTGATTAGCTAGGAGGAAGGTTCGTTGAAGCTTGAATCCAAGGATTAGAATCAGAATTTGGGGCTAAGAAGTTCATTTTATTTTCCCCTCTTTCTATATCAATTTTAATTATTATCTACTTGGTTGAGCTTGTAAGTGATTGAAATTGATGTAGTTCATAATTGATGCCTGGTTAGACATTGATTAGGAGAATTTTGAATGATTAATTGGTTGATTAAATACTGAATTTTTCAATTTCCTATAATTATCCATGTATACAGTTAAGGTGTTTGATAAAATGCATGCGAGAGATTGAATGCTTGAATGTCTAATTTGAGGATTCATTAGAGTTTAATTGGTTAATTAAACATCCTAAGGTGATAATTTAGAGGTTAATTGATTGATTAATCACTCATTTAAGTGTTTAAAGATCTTAATCACAAGAATTAGTAATTTAATGGTAGTTGAGGTCTTAATTAACATCAAATTACTAGGTTCTTGAATCTTGAGTGGTAATTCAAGATCATTTGCCAACGAACACAATTAGCCACTCTTAGGCCAGAATTAATCATAATTGAATTAGGATAAGGATAGTGGATACCAAGAGAAGAATCTAAAGCTAGTCATAAGCCCATCATTCATCTCATAACTCATACAATTAGGCAGTGTTTAGGAACTTTATTTCAATTTCATTTTAGATAGTTTAAGTCAATCAAAACCCCCTAAATTAGATAGTTCTAAGATCTTTTAATACTTAGGAAACCTAATTAAATATTGAACTCCAATTTTAAGGGAGATGACCTAGATTGTACCACTAGCTATATATAATCCAACATAATTTTATTTTGAGGGTTGCGCGACATGACCATTAAGTACTCTCAGTGGCTATAGAGAGCTTATGATGTCTACTATATGTCTACAAATTTCATGAGCTTTGGACTTCATTTGACCCTTGAATGACACCGAAAACTAAACTGATCATATGAATAATAATAGTGACAGTTTTTTCATAATTTGGTCAATTTTGAAAACTCATAATAAATTCTTTAGAGCTCAAAAAATAGTGCTCTTTGGCTTTGTGAAAAGCTTTAGATGAGACCTATGTTTCTGCCAAATTTCATGCACAAATTCCCCCCATTTGGTTAAATTTTGGTTCAGAGCAAAAATATGGCTCAAGATGGTCACATAATGGCTTCAAATGGTCCAAAATGACTTTCCTCTTGAACAATGACCATTTGAGCACATCCAACACTTCAATTACAGGATATAGAAGCACCAAAATAGGTCTAAACCATCATCAAACTAAAAATCACCTTTCCACTTGTTCTTATATACACGCATACTAAGGCTCAAGGATGTAAGAAACTTACATATTCATACATTTGGTTCCAAATTTAGTTTATATATCATAATTACATACTTTTACACATGTTTAAGAGTTTACATCTCTAAACATCAAATATATATATATATACTTTGATATCAAATTACACAAAATCCTATTCTATTGTCAAAGTCTCATAATTCAAGCTCCTTGGCTTCCATTTGTCGCTCCATAAGGCTTACCTAAACATGGTTAGACATAAAGTAAGGAAGAGTGAGATTCAAAGAATCCCAATAGCTTTTTTACCCTTTCAAGTATACATATATGGCATATTTTTATGTCAAAGAATGCAAGCATATACTAAATTCTTAGAGTAGGCATACATAATCACATTTTCAAGTTATATGTACTCATTCAAATCAAACATAGGCTCTAGAGACTTTTAGTTTAGTCTCACCCAATTTCTTTGGGACTTTTGGATTAACCTTACCCATTTTTAAGGACTTTTTACTTAGCCTTATTCTCTCTTGAGACTTTTCATATGTCTCACCTATTCTTACAGACTTTTGGCATAATCTTACCCATTAAAGCCATCTTACATTCAAAATACATTTCCAAGAGTATAATGGTACCAAAACATTTAATCAATAGCTATAGCCATATCTCATGATTCAATCATACATATAAGCATCCAAAGACAATCAAACAACCAAGAAATGCATACAAGAAAGGATAGAGAGCTACCTTGAGACAAGAAACATAAGTTTTCTTCCTTGAAGTCTACTTCCCCTTCTCGGCCTCACACATACACATTTAGGAGGAGCTTGATTTTCTTGGCCTAGACACAGCAAATAAGACATAATTATATCATTGGAACTAATTCTAGTTTCACATAAACTCTACACAACCAAATTCTAGCTTATGGTTCCATATAAGGGCATAATGGAGCAACTCCTATGAGTCTTGATCTTTGCTTCAATTTCTCACTCAATCTAAGTCTCATGACTCCATTTAAACTCATTAAAATCATCACAAACTCAATTCAAGGAGTCAAACACCAAGTTACTTCTTTATGCCTAAAAAGGAACTTAAACTTCCATCTTTCAAACCATGGTTTCTAAATTCAAATAAATGGTTCCTTTGGTATTTATTATTCATATCTAGATCATTTCTATCCTTGGAATTAGAGAAAACTCTTCCTAGATACCTCTTCTTCCTCTTGGCTAAGACATGTATATGGTTAAGGAGCCCATAGAGTTTCATTTAATTTTCTAGGGGTTTTGTCATCCATGAAACTTCCTAGACCTCTTATGAACTCATACATACTCTTATATAAGCTAGATTATCATTAGAAAGCTTCAAAATTTCTTAGGTGCAACTAAAACCTTACTTACCATAATTTGATTTCTAAAGCTTCTCTTTTAGTTCCAATTGCATATTCTTGTTCCTCATGCTCTAAAACCCTTGTTCCTACCTTGCTATGACCTAAAATCATCCTCTCCTAGATAGGCCTAGGTTTGGTTGAAATGTTTATGGAAGAAGCAACCAAGAAGAAGTAAGAAGGACCATGACATCTTACCTTGTTTTGATGTCTTTCAAAGGAGCTTTCTAAAGCTTCCAAGCTCTCCTTCAAATTCTGTCTTCCTCTTACTGAATTAGCAATAGAACAACCCTAAATAAGTCATCAAAACCATGAGAGAAGAAAGAAGAAAAACATTAGTGAAGGGAGAGGCATGAGAAAGTAGCAAAATCTTACACTTTTGGCTTTGTTTTCTTCTTCCCTTCTTCCTCTTCTTGCGAGCCTCCTTAAGCAGGTCTGAGTTTTGTTTTGGAGCAGAATAGAGTTGGTGGAAATAAGGGGAGGAGGTGGCATGTTGAAATAAGAAGCAAGGGGCTCAAGTATAATGTCTTTCAAAATTTCAATTTAGTCTCTACACTTTATTCTTTCCATTTGAGCTCATTTCAACTCTTTCTTTAGAATCGGTTTTTCCATCATGAAATTTTAGATCTCTAATTTATAAAATATTTTTGGTTTCACTCAAATTAGATTTAAAATCTTACTGAACGATCTAGTCAAAGTTTTGGTAAACTAATAAAAAAAATGTAAATTGAAAGGGTTTTGACCATTTTAGAGGTTCCTATGGTTTTTAAGGTCTTTGAGAACTTTGAAAAACTTAAAATTTTTATTAAAAATCCCTCCTTTGAGTTTTTTAAAAGTTGGCCAAAATTACAAAAATGCCACTGCTCGTTTGTCTAATTTTTTTAGCTATTCTAATTCCAGTTTTTGGGCATCTTTGGCCTTATATTCTCATTTTTAGATGTCTAAATTATCACTCTAATTTTATTTGGCTTCTAATAATTCAATTTAAAGGAATTCCTTTCATAATCTCCTTAGTTTTAGGGCTTTTAGAACAAACGAATATTACAAGAACTCGCTCCATGTAAGTCCATATTGCATTTCCTCACAGCCAAATAAGTTCTATGCTCCACTTCCATCGGTAAGTGACAAACTTTTCCAAATACTAGCTAAAAGGGTGACATGCTAATAGGAGTCTTGTAGGCAGTCTTAAAAGCCCAAAGTGCATCATCTAGCCTTTTGCTCCAATTCTTCCTATTTGGCTGCACTGTCTTTTCCAAAATTTTTTACCTTTCGGTTAGAAATTTCTGCTTAGCCATTGTAATACCATATCTATCTAACTTATCTCATCTTATTTCAAGTTCATTTCTTTTGGCCAAGCAACATTTCAAGAAAATATCCTATTAAAATAATGCCTTATCTTGTGTTGCATAGCAGATAAAAATTTTATTGTGTCCTGTGGACCATACGAACTCATCCATCTCATTATCCTATTTAAATATATACATATAACTTAAAACCATCTTAAAACGTTGCCAAAAACTCAAGCTTATAGCATATATATACAAAATAATACAAGGCTGTCTTGGGTTCTGCCGCCAAATTTTTGGTGTCAACTTTGACAAATCATAACTAAATCTAGAAAAATTAAAATCATGCACACTATACCATTTTGGAAATCTAAAGATGTCAAGTTTATGATAAAAATAAGTCTAGACCAAAACAAGAACGTTTAATTGCTAGAAATCGATGGAATAGTACTAAAGGTACCATTGCATTACTGGTACTGACTTTGAAATTCAAAAATTTATATCTCTTTGCTCAGACATCCAATTAAGGTGATCTTGGTAGCCATAGAACGCTTATCAGGTTTCGTTTATACCTATAAAATTTCATAAGCATTGGAAACCATTTGACTCTCAAATGACATAAGAGAAGAAACTAATTATATAAACAGTAACCATATTAGAATAACAGAAATTTGACAATTTTGAAAATTCATAATTAATTCCACAGAGCTCCAAATAATTTGATCTTTATCTTTTCAAAAATATCTAGATGAGATTTATATGCATGCCAAATTTCATGAGGAAATTCGTCCATTTGGTTAGTTTGTGCTATAGGGTTGCAATTTGGTCATTTTGTGCTTCTTAAAGGGTCACAAAGGGTCCAATTTAGCTTCCAAGACTTCCAAAGCCACTTGAGCACATGGAAAAGTGTAAGAATAGCCTACTAAACATGTTCCCAAGGTCCAAATACCCAGACATTACATTACAAATTCACTCTCCCACTCCAAGGTATACACAAAAGCATACATGAGCAATACTTGCCTTTCATTGTCAAAAACTTGCTATATCATTCAAATGGTATCAATTCTCATATATACATTAAGTATCCATATAATTACACATGTTCAAAAGGGTTTACATCACATTCATCATAAGATTACATCATATGCCATCAAAATGGTTACAAAGTGAATACATAACACATTTCCATGTCAATCTTCTTTTTTTAAGTTTGGTGGCTTTCATTCCTTTGCTCACTTGGTCCACCTAGACATATTAGGTAATGGGGAGGAAAGAATGAGATTCTAAGAATCCTAATAGCTCTTCTCCCTTTCAAGCACACATAATGGATGCAAATTCAAGTCTAAAAATGCATGCATGGCTATCTTGAAATTTATAAACATACATGGAACATTTCTTGCATTCAAGAAGTCACATATAACATACATAAGCTTGCCAAAACAATGGTTTAGCCTAACTCATTTTCTTTGAGATTTTTGGACTTGCCTCTCCCATTTTCTTAAGGGACTTTTGACTAAGCCTCACTCTTTTAGAGACTTTTAGCTTTGTCTCACCCATTCTTAAGGACTTTTAGCTCATCCTCACCCTAACTAAGAGACTTTTGGCTTTACCATACTCAAGCAAGCCATTCATGTTCATAAAAACATCATTCAAGTGCATAAGCAAAGTATCATAGTACCATGGCATATAAATACATGCTAGAAACATCTTTCATGGCTTAAACATACACACACACATTCAAAGACAAGAAAACATCCATAGATGCATGAGAGAAATGAGAGAGAGCTACCTTGATTGCAAAAGCACACTTTTTTCCTTGGAAACTCTTCCTCTTCCTTGGCCACACACTCATAAGGATGTAGGATTTGATTCCTTTGGCCTAAACACATCAAATGGGATCTAGTTATGCTCTTGGAACTAATTCTAATGTCACATATGCACTAGAAAAGCTAAATGGCTCATATGGTTCAATTATCGTCCCATAAGGCACCTAATGAAGCAACCCAGGGAAAACATGATCTTGGCTTCATTCTCTCCCTTAATTTATGACTCTTGACTCTATTTAGACTTCTTGAAGCCATCACACATTCATTTCAAAGAGCCTAGCTATGTGTTGCTTTATTATGCTACAATATAGAATCTATAGCTACATCTCATTATTCATGAATTCTAAAATTTTTCTAGGGCCTCCTCTCATACTCGTTCATCATATATGATGCAAAACCAAATTTGGAAGAAATTAAAATACTCCATAGGTATTGGTTTTGCCCTAGGTTGAGACTATGCCTCTTTAAGGGGCCAAGAAGTTTTTTTTTTGTTTTCCATGATGGGAGATGCATGTGGGAGGCTTCCTTGATGTCTTAGAAACTCATATGAACTCTTAGAGACCTTAAATTATGGCTAGGAATCATCTTACAAACTAAGGTGCAACTAAAACCCTAGGTTATGCATCTTGAAAAATCATAGTTCTTTCTTTGTTTCCTTTGTATATCCTTATTCCCCAAACTCTAATTCCTAAGATTCATCCTTGGTTTGGTTCAAAATTGAATCCCTCCTGGCATCCATACTTGGGGCGAAACACACAAGAAGAAGAACAAGGAAGGAGAAGCATGAAAACTAAGGATTTTACCTTGAATTCAAGCTTTTCTTAAGAGTTTTTCCTCTTGCCTTTGCCCTCCTCTCAAATTTTGAACTCTTCCCCTTTGGTTTGGGCTAAAAAAAAAACCAAACACTTCAACAAATCCATAGAAAGAAAGAGGAGAAGGAGGAGAGCAAGCTTACTAAAGAGAAGACTAGGAAATTCCATGAAATTCATACCTTTCTTGCCTTGTTTCTCTTCTCCTTCTTTCCTTCTCTTGTGCGCCTCTCTCCCTTAGTCTCTTCTCTGGTTTAAGCAGATGCAAATGTCAGTTAAACATAAGGAAGAGTGGGGCGTGGTATATAAAGCCAAAGGAAGGAAATTTGTTCATTAAAAATTCCGGTTACATCTCGTATTCTTGGCATTTTTGTTTTAGATTTATTTTAGCTCCTTTTTGAGAACTTTCTTTCCATCATAAAATTTAGATTCTCTAACTTCTAAAGTGCCTTTGGAATCACTAAATTTGGAACTAAAACCTTTTCGAATGAAAAGGTCAAAGTTTGGGTCCACCTATGTTGAAAAATATACACCGAAGGGGTTTTAACTATCTCGGGGTTTCCTATGGTTTTCAGGGCCTCTGAGAACCTTGGAGAGCTCAAATTTTTCATTTAAAAAGTCCTCATGTGAGTATTCTAAAAATTACCCAAAATTACAAAAATGCCATTACGTTATGTAACCATTTTGTTATTTTGGCTTCTGTTTCAGGGCACCTTTGGCCTCTTATTTTCATTACTTAAGGTCTAGATCATTATTCTAATTTTTTTAGACCTTAACCAATTTATTTCAGAGGACTTACTCTTAAAACATATTCGTTTCCTTTATTTTTATGAAAACCGGGCATTATAGCTATTTGTTTGAGGGTGATATGGAGTAGCCACTTTATGCACAACACCATACTTGCTAAGCAAGATTTGTATACTCCAGTTGCAAAAGTGAGTTCCTTAGTCACTAATAATGGCCTTGGCAATCCCAAACTTGCAGAAAATATGAGAGCGAACAAACTCTACAACCACAGAAGAATTATCAGTCCTTGTGAGCTTTGCTTCCACCCACTTTAAAACATAATCAACAACTAGTAAAAAATATGCAAAGCTAAAAGAAATAGGAAAAGGTTTCATAAAATCAATGCCCTAAACATCAAATATTTCATAAAACAAAATGGAATGCTGTGGCATTTCATTTCTCTTAAATATGCTTCCTATTTGTTAACACCTAACACATCTTTTGTAAAAATCATAGGCATCACTAAATAAGGTAGGCCAATATAATCCATTATCTAGAACTTTTCTAACTTTGCATTTTGGACACCTCCACATGCA
The DNA here is from genome assembly GCA_026724425.1 of Erythrophleum ivorense. Lineage (NCBI taxonomy): Eukaryota > Viridiplantae > Streptophyta > Magnoliopsida > Fabales > Fabaceae > Erythrophleum > Erythrophleum ivorense. The sequence goes on from JAIUCV010001226.1 coordinate 82,130, forward strand.
AGTGTGTGACAAAATTTCAAGATAGAATCAAACTCTATATTAGACACATAATGTCTAATCACTTGGTTACTACATAGTTTCCACAAGTATGGATCATCCTATATTTAGTATCTAGCTTCACTCTTAAACTTATCCAATTAATGTTTATTCAAATGAACAGACAATTTAGATGCAGATAGATAATTCACTAAGTTCGCATACTATTGGTAGAAACTATGCACAACATACAAATGCTCATCCAGGAAATCATCATCAATAGGTAAAGAATTTACCTTTAGAGCCTTAATTTGGCTCAAACGGTTAGCCACCAAATTCTTCACTATATTTTTATCTCGGATGTCAATGTCAAACTCTTAAAGCAAAAGCATCCATCTAATCAACCTTTGCTTTGCATTAGGCTTCTTCAACAAGTACTTTAAGGTTGCATGATCAGTGAAAACAATTACTTTAGTATCAAGCAAATATGACCTAAACTTATCGAAAGTAAAAATAATAGCAAGAAACTTTTTTTCTGTGGTGGGATAATTTGCTTGAGCCCCATCTGAAGTCCTGGATGCATAAGCTATCACATGTGATTTCTTATCTACTTTTTAGCTCAACACTACCCCTATAGCATAATTAGAAGCATCACATAAGATCTCAAATGGAAGATTCCAATTTAGGGGCTGAATAATGGGTGGGGAAGTCAATCTTTTCTTAAGTTCATCAAAAGTTGCTTCGCATGCATCATCAAAATGAAATCAACATCTTTCTATAAAAGTTTAGATAATATCAAAGCAATTTTACTAAAATCTTGTGTGAATCTTCTATAAAAACCTGCATGACCTAGGAAAGATCGAACCTCCTGAACACATGTTGGATATGGTAAAGAAGTAACAACATCTATCTTAGCCTTATCAACTTCTATGCATTGTTCAGATACAACATGACCCAATATAATAACTTTTTGAACCATAAAATGACACATTTCAAAATTAAGTATAAGGTTCATCTCTATACATCTCTTTAGGACTCTATCCAAACTAAGCAAACACTCATCAAAAGATTTCCCATATACAATGAAATCATCCATAAAAACTTTCATATAATTTTCCAAAAAATCACTAAAAATGGAAACCATGCACTGCTGGAAAGTTCTAGGGGCATTACAAAACCAAAAGGCATATTTCTATATGCAAATGTTCCAAATAGGCAAGTAAATGTTGTCTTTTCTTGATCCTTTGGGCTATGCATATCTAGAAATAACCTAAAAATCCATTAAGAAAATAATAGTGAGACTTCCTAACTAGACACTCAAGCATCTGATTGATAAAAGGAAGGGGGTAATGATCTTTTCTAGTGACTAAATTAAGCCACCTATAATCAATGCAAACCCTCTAGCTATTCGGCACATGGGTGGGCACTAACTCATTCTTTTCATTTCGAACCACTATAATTCCTAACTTTTTAGGAACCACCTGCACAGGACTAACCCACTGATTATTAGAAATAGGATATATAATACCAACAAACAAAAGTTTAGATACCTCATTTTTAACCACATCCAAAACAAGTGGGTTTAGTCTTTTTTAAGACTGCCTCATTGGTTTTGTTCCATCCTTCAATAAAATTTAGTGCATACATGTATCAGGGCTAATGTTAGGTATATCTGCCAAGGTCCACCCTATTGCTTGTCTTTTCTTTCTTAAGACCTCTAAAAGTCTCATCTCTTCATCTTGAGCAATATCACTCGCTATTATAATAGGAAGCTTGTCTCCTTTTTCAAGGTAAGCATATTTCAATGTATCAGGGAGTGATTTAAGCTCTAAAGTAGGAGCTTACTCAACTAAAAGTATGAGTGGCTTAATCTCAATCTCTTCCATGCCAAATACCTGCTCAGACAACTCATAACTAGAAGAAACAATTTTCCTATCCCTGGGAACATCAATAGCATGATCATCAACATAAAAAATAACAACAATAGTCATATCAATAGATAAGTTAGGAGTGGATATAGATGAACTAACATAAACATTAGATCTAGTAGAAACACTAACATGCATAACATTAAGAGACACAATAAATCCAATATTATCAAAATAATAAAAAATAACAGTAGCATGCACATCATCCTTAGAACTAGAAGAATGATCTAACTTAGGACAATCATCTAAATCAGTCACACGTTGACTAACAATAGAATAATCATAAACAAAAGAAACCATAAAATCATAAGGATTAGAATATGTGGGGAACTCACTAGTCTCAATGAAAGCATTAATCTGGAAACATCTATAACATATAGTGGATCCAACACACACACAATCAATAGAATCATCCAAATAAGCTATTTCACATGGTCCAGACAGCATACTATCTCTAAAATCAAAAAATGCATCATCAACTAGCATATCAACCAAACTCACACTAAGAATAGAATGATCATCACACAAGTGTTTCATGGCATCAAAGATATTAAAATGTATCATATTGCCAGCAAACTCCATCTGAAGAGTACCTTTATGCACCTTTATAATTGTCTTTGTATTTTTTAAGAAAGGTCTATCTAAGATGAGTGAGACATGACCACGAGACTTATATCTATTATCCTCCATTTTAAGGACATAAAAATTTGTTGGAAATATCAAATCCTTTATCTTAGCCAAGACATCTTCTACCACTCTTGAAGGATAAGCCATGCTCCTATTTATAAGCTGCATAACCACTCTAGTAGATTTCAATTCTCCCACTTGCAAAGATGAATACACTGATTTAGGCCTAGCATTAATAGTAGCACCAAGATCAATAAAAGCATCAGAAAACTCAAAATTTTCAATAGTGCATGGAATTGTTAAAGTGCTCAGATCTTGACATTTAGTGGGCATTGTTGATTGTATAAGTCTTGAAACATTCTTTCCAAAATTCACTTTCTCATTCCCTCTTAGTTGCCTCTTATTAGTACATATTTCTTTAAGAAATTTAGCATACTTAGGGATGGTCTTAATTGCTTCCAACAAATGTATATTGACCTCAACTTTCTTGAAAATCTCAAGAATTTCTTTTTCAATTTTTGCTTCAATTTGCCTTTTCCTAAAGTAGGTTTATGTGCGAAAGGCAAACTTTTCTTTGGCTCCTTTTCTTTCTTAGGCTCATTTGGTGCAATGTGTGTTTTTGATGATGTCGACTTATCCATGGTAATGGTATTTGAGGATCCCTGAACTTCCTTTCCACTTTTAAGAGTGATAGTGCTAACAATACTATTACTCCTTAGATTGACAATCATCTGTGATGGTAATTGGCTTGAACCTTGAGGCTCCACCTCATTGAGGGAGGTAGCAAACTGACTTTACTGAGTATCAACCCTTCTTTCCAAATTCTACAAGCTTATCTGTAGTTGCTGTTGCTGTTGTTGCAAGTGTTGCTTAAGCTGCACATTACTTCTACAATTTGCTCATCATGTCCTCCAAATTACTTCCTTTCTTTGGTTTCTCCTGTATAAGGATTGACTACCTCATAGGTTGGGAAGGCTGTATGCTAGGTCCTGCAACATTATACCTACTTTGCTATTACCTTCCCTTATATCTCAAGTTAGGATGATCCCTCCACCCTGGATTGTATGTGTTAGAGTAGGGATCATACTTTTGCTGCCCTTGCTACATTAGCCTGACTAGAAGCATCCTAGCACAAGTCTTTACCCTGTTATCTAACATCGGGCACTGATTAGTAGCATGTGTGACTAAACAACATATGTCACATAAGGGTCCCACGAAGGCAGTAGAGGTAGATGCCTACCTCAGTGTATAGCACTGTGGATAGGAATGAATCTGAGTAGTATAGGACTGTGGTGCATAAGTCTGAGATAGAATATAGGCTGATTATGGTTGCTACTGAGCTAAAGCAAGCTGTTGGAGCACATAGAACATCTCATCAACCTTGCTCTCAAGTCTCTGATCATAATGTAGAGCATATTACTGACTAACTCCTCTCACCATCTATCTCACACCAAACTGTTGTGCATTTTGAGCCATCTTGTCAATCGACTCTCAGGCTCTTGTAGGTGTCAAATCACTAAAGCTCTATCAGAAGTAGCATTAATCATATTTCTATCAATGTTTAGTAGCTCTTCAAAAAAAATACTGAATCAGTAGCTGATCAGAAATTTGATAGTGAGGACAACTAGCTAATAATCTCTTGAACCTTTCCTAATATTCATATAGGGTCTCTCTACCATTTTGTTTAATCTTATAATTTATTTTCTTATGGATGTAGTGCGAAGAGCAAGAAAGAATTTTTCTAGGAAAAGCCTCTTCAATTGATCCTAAGAAGTAATAGCATCAAGAGGAAGATAATACAACCAATCTTTAGCTACACCATCCAAAGAGAAAGGGAATGCTCCAAGCTTAATTTGTTTTTCTAAAACTCCTTGTGGCTTGATTGTAGAGCAAAGAACATGAAATTCTTTCAAATGCTTATGAGGGTCATCTTCTACAAGTCTATGAAATTTAGAAAGTAAGTGAATCAAACCAGACTTAAGCTCAAAATTTACATATACAAAGATTTTGATAGTGCACATTAGGAGCTGTCAATTCTTTAATGGTTCTTGCATGCATGTTATCATTCAAATTTGCATTCACATTTAAGTTAGCTTGAGCATGCATATTCATGTTAGCATTCACTTGCTCTTGTTCAGCCATATGATCACCAGCAAATTGAAGTACACAATCAATTCCTTGCACATAATCAAAAGCAAAAGTACTACCATTATTTTCTATACTATCACTAATTTTCTCGATCCTTGCTTGGCTTCCAAAGGTTCTTTCAATTGACCTTGTTATAAACCAATTAGGCAAGAAAAAACTAAAAAATAACACAAAAATCAGTAAAGAAAAATCAAAACAATAAATTTAGAAAAAAAGAGAAAATGTCTTAAAAATAAAAAAATACTTGAAAAATGAAAAACTCAAACAAAATAGAGGAATTTGGCTAATCCAAAGGCTACCTTACAGCCATTGTTGTGATTTTTGCTAATTTTGTTGGCCCTCAATTTATTCTATTTGGGAGACTTTTTTTTATATTTAGTGAATTTCGTACATTGACGGAGAAATCGTATGTTACGTTTCTCACATTTCCTTACATTTTCTTGCATTTTTGAGGGACCAGATATTACAACAAGGAATTCATAATGGCCATATTTAGTCCTAAAAGCTATCTTTGGCATGTCCTCAGTTCTCAGCTTAAGTAGGTAGTGTAATAACTAGTTTTTCAGAAACTAAACAAAAACTGATAAAATGATGTAGGATCAACCTAAAGCAAAGCAAATTGAGGCTAATTAAGAATATAATATTAATTAGAACATTTAAAAATGTGATCTAGAATTTAAGGATAGCCTAGAACTAGTACTAAAACAGCCAAACAGAATAAAATGAAGGCTAGTGGCAAAATCATAATTTTAGGTCACTTTTTGAAAACTCAAAAGAGGAAACTTTAAATGATAAAATTGAGCTCACTAAGGTTCTCAGAGGCCTAGAAAATCATAGAAACCATTAGAATGGTTAAAATCCTTCTAGTATATGATTTAGGTCGTCTGTTGACTAAAATTTTAATGGAATGGTTAATTAAGATTTTAAATCCAATTAATTTGAAACCAAAGGCTTTTAATGAATTAGAGGACCTAAATTTATGATGAAAAAGACGGTTCTAAAAAAGGAGTTAAAATGAGCTCAAACCATAGAATTAAAGAATAGGGGTAAAATTGAAAACTTTTCTTTTAAGAAACCCTACCTCCTCCTTATAAAAGGGCTACCCCACCTTCTTCCTCTCATTTTGGTCAAACTCCAGCAGCTCCAAACAGACCAAGAGAGGTGTCCAAGGAAGCTCCAAAGCCAAGGGAAGTTGCATCCATATATGGTAACAAAACATAAGGAATTTGCCTATGTTATCCTTTTTGCTTAGTTTCCATTCTTTCTCCTCTTTATCCATGGTTTTGACATCTCAAAAGAGGGTGTTTTGAATTTGAACTCATGGAGGAAAGGACTTTTAACAAGGAACCAAATATACCAAATTAATCACTATAAAAAGACTTTTCATTTGATATATGATACATGGCAGGAAACTTGTTTCTCTTGGTTTTTTCTTTACTTCTCCAATTTGGCCAGCCTTGGGGGAGTATAGAGGGACCTTGGTTTTGGCCTAAATTTGATAGGAAATGGGGTTTTGAAGCATGGAGATCAACATGGAACTAATAGAAACCATAAAAAGACTATAGGTGACAAGTTTCCATATTTAGGGTTTCACTTACACCTTAGAAAATATGAAACTTTAAAATAATATTTTAGACCATATAAGAGTATGCTTGAGCTAAGAAGAGGCCAAGGAACTCATATAAGTGCTAAATTCCCTAGAAGAATGGACAAAACTCCATAGGTGGCATTCTATATACATGTCATGGCCAAGGACTGGTTCAAGCACCTAGAAAGAGTTTTCTTTAATTCTAAGGATAGAAGTAGTCTAGATACAAATTATAAGTACGAAAGAAATAATTGGTTTGAACTTAGATGTCTTATTTTGAAAGATGAAAGTTTAGGGTTCCATTATGCATAAAGAAGCAACTTGGTGTTAGACTCCTTTTTTTAAGTTTATGATGACTCTAGTGAGTTTAAATGGAGTCATATGACTTATATTGGGTGTGAAATTGGAGCCAAGATAATGAATTACATGAGTTGCTTCATTATGCCACTAAATAGAGCCATATGGAAGCTTAAAACCAAAATTGGCTTATGTAAGGTTATGTGAGTCTAGAGATGGTTCCATTGATGCATTTGTGTCTTATTTGATGTGTTTAGACCAAGCAAGTCAAGTCTCTCCCAAGTGTGTGTGTGAGGCTGAGAAGAAAGATTCGAGATTTAAGGAGAGAAATTGTGCTTCATGAGTAAAGGTAGCTTTTCATCCATTTTTGTATGCTTATCTTAGTTGTTTGAATGTCATTGATTGCTTGTATATATATATATATGGACTATGAATTATGTCTATTGCTATTGGTTTGATTATTTGATGTCAATATGTAACTTAAAATGTATTGGGAATGTTAATTGGCTCTTGATGGGTGAAGTGGTATCAAAAGTCCCTTGATTTGGGTAAGGTGAGGCCAAAAGTACCTAACTATGGGTGAGACAAGGCCATAAGTCTCAAGAATGAATGAAACTAAGTCAAAAGTCTCTAAAAGTGGATGAGGCTAATCAAAAAATCCTAAATAATTAGGCAAAGGTAGACCAAAAGTCCTTAGATCTTGTTTTTATCTTGATGGATCCATGTGACTTCATATAATTGATTATGTTTGATATTTGAATGCTTATCATGCATGCTTGCCTTCTTTGACATAAAAATATGCCTTATAAGTGTGCTTGAAGGGTGAATGAGCTATTGGAATTCATAGAATTTGTCATAACTAGTTTCTCTTTAGCATATTCATACACATATGAAGCTTAAATACAAGAATCACATCCATTTACATGAAATTAGACACCAAAATCGAGTCATTTATGGGTCATTTTGAACCATAGGTGTCAAAACTTGATTCTTTCTTTTCTCTAACTCATTATTATCATAAACAAGTTTGTTCATACTTAAATTATGATGCATAGCTTGTGGAACCCCTTAATTTCCCATAGAACCCGAAATGATAACATAAGTGCCAAAATCTGTACCAATTTTGAAAATTCATAACTTGAGTTATACAACTCCAAATCATTCAAATTACATGTCTATGGAAAGCTTAGGATGTGAACTACATGTGTAAAAATTTTAGACAAAATTGAGCTCATGTGCCAGTCAAATATAATGGAATAGTTACATAGGTCAGAAATGGAGGCATGTAGTAGACCTAAACTTTGAAGTTGCATATCTTGATCTACACAACTCCAAATTAGGTGCTATTAGTGACCATGGAAATCTCAAGATGAGACCTAATTGCTATAAAAATTTCAAGAAAATCTAAGTTCATTTGTCTCGTGAAAGACATGGTATATCAATGGCTACTATAGTACTTGGGCATAATCAGACCTTCAACTTCAAAAATTCATAACTTCCTTTATACAACTCCTTTTTATGCAAACTCAGTGGCCTTAGAAAGTTATAATGTTAGCTATATGTTTTAAAAATTTTATGAGCATTATACTTCATTTATCCCCTAAAGGACATAAAATTCCAAAGTTATTCTATGTGAACAATGACAGGATCTAATTGAAATTTCTATTAAACTTTGAAAATTTGTAAAATATTTTGCACAAGTTCAAAAATTTTGGTTCTTAGCTTGAAAAAAATCTCTAGGAGAGGTCTAAATGCAAGCCAAATCTTGGGCTCAAACAAGGTCATCTAGGCCACTTTTGACATGGAAGTTGTTTATGGAAAATTTGAGATCATTTTAGGTACCATTTTGGCCCATTTGGTGTCTAATTGGGTTTCTTCCATTTTGAGTGCATTTCTTCCATCCTAAATGGCTTCTCTAACCATTCCATATTATTCTAAAATGGATGGATCAAAAGTTGACCCTTAGACATGGAAATATACATACATCCCTATTGGCTTCTACATAGTTATTTATCATTATAATGCTCATACATTGCTATAACTTGTTCTACATCCATATTCTCATAATTTCATACATAATTGCATCATAAAAATATGAAGTGCCATCATCATTTACATCCTAAGTCCATCAAGGTACATATGAAGTTTATATACATACATATATAACAATCTAGTACAAAATGGGATTCTAATACATTATTTTCTAGTATCTATGACTTTTCATGATCTTAGGCTTATCTTGATGAACCCGAAATGGTTAGTGGGAGCATGGGAGGTGAGATTTGGGAGAATCTCAGTAGCATAACTCATCCAAATCAATGCAAGCAAGAATGCCATGAGTGAATGTAATGTATGTGGTGTAACAATGCTATGCACATGCATCATCTAATTCATATATATTATATAACATGAAAACTCATTCATTTCTAGCCATGACAACATCATAAAACTAGTTGAGCTCTACTAATCTCAACCCAGGGCCAAGGAAGAGTAACTATGCTCAATTCCATGCCATAGGGAGTTAGAAGCCATTGCATAAACCTTTCATAAACATAAGGTGAGCGTAAAGCTCATATGAAAACATAATGGGTCATACTTCGTGAAAAGTATCAAGCAACAACAAACACAAGCATATCAACTCATTCAAGCACTCAATTGCATGCAAAAAGTGGAGAGAAAGCTACTTTGAAGCTTGTAAGAATTTAATTAGCCACTAACCCACTTGACTTTCCTTCTCTTGGCGCTTACACTTAGGAGTGTTTAAGCTAGATGGAGCTACACATAGCAATTTCAAGACAAGTTAATTCCATAGGACTTATTCTAGACTTTACTATCTTTCTTGAATCTCATTAGAACTCAATATGCTACATAAGGCTAGTTTTAGGTCCATAATGAAGCTACCATTGGTTTTTGCTTTCTAAACCCTAAACTCTTGCTTTCTACATGTCTTATAACTCTTAAGAGACTTATATGAATCATTACATGCTTGGGTAAAAGGGTTTAGAATCAACTTGCTTCATTAACATCATTTAGGCCCTTAAACTTTTAACTTTCATTTTAGGCCTCCTAAATTCAATCCTGTAACACCCTGAAATTTATTAATAATAATTATTGTAATATCTGATTTTCTAAAAATGAGAGAAAATGTGAGAAACGTAACGTACAGTTTGTCCGTAAATGAATGAAATTCACCAGATACAAAAGGAAGTCCCCTAAGATGATGTAGTTAAGGTCTCAAAAAATTTAGGAAGCATTCTAGACTCCTAAAAATGAGAATCTTAGGATCAGATGGAAAGAAAATGGAGTTAGAATGAAGAAATAATTTCTTACGATGATGCTATTGGTCATCTCCTCCAGGCTTTAGTTTATACTCAGCCTAAGCTAGCCATCACTTACTAACTATCCTCATTCTTTTCTGAGCTTCCATTACTGGGCTACTCATACTTACCTCTAGGTGTTACCTATGAGGTACACCTCTTTGGGCCACTCACTATGTGCCTTACTACTCGTAGTCTTATCTTACTTTATTTTGAGGCTACACTAACATTTTATTATTCAGTATCTCACAGGGTAGCACCCTAGGTTGGAGTCAACGCCTTAAAAGCGAGTCTTAACAACTTCATCATCCCTATGTCTAACTTCCTCTTTGTTGAGCTCTTTCCTCAATCTCATTTACTAGGCCCACGGATTTCTTACTAATATTCTATAATCATTCATTACTCTTTTCCTTTACTTATACTAGGGGTTCCTACTCTTTGTGGGTTGTCTGACCCTTTATCTACTCCTTTCTTAAGTTGGCTTGAATATGACCAACAAGGCATTCATGGTGCCCTTCGCCGCAGCTAACACATCATTCACTATGGCTAATTAGCCTTGGGTTCACCCTAATTTTTCTATTTGAGTATTGGTCGTGGCAAGGAACTCTTTGGATTACCTTGCTGCTTTTATGGAATAATTGGCCATGGCTAATAGCCTCTAATTGGCTTATTTTTTTTAGGGATTAAATTTTTATCTTTAACTACCAACCTGAGCCTCATTACCTCTATATCTAGCCCATCATCAAGTTAAAGGGTTCTACCTCTTGCTTCATTCATGTATAGCTAGCTATCACCTCTGGGCTGTTAGGGCTTTGAAGGGTGTAACTTATAACTCAAATCTCTGGTCTAAGGGAATTAACTTTTTGGGCTCTAATACTTATCTAGACATTTGGGTGTTGTGTCTAAGGGATAATTCTCTTTCTCATTCCCTTCTAAACTGGTCTTGTGCAACTGTAGTCTCATCTCATGCCGCGCTGCATCATTACTTGTCTCTGCATTAAGCAGACATCTCGGAATGGCCTGAGTATGACTACCAGGGAGAATTAGGCCTCACATACTTTCTCTAGAAAGCCTTTTCATATCAACGAGATCATTTCTCATCGTTTATTTCTAGGGCTTGCCACTGATCCTGGTGAGCTATCACATCTCATCAAGCTCTAACAGTCGGATCCTTTAGCTCTGCTCAAGCTACTCTAAAGGCCACTCTTTCCCGGTGTCCACTAACTACTCTAAAACCATCATACAACTTACTTATCATGAATAAAGCCACAAACTACTTTCACACACCCACAATGTCTCATACAAGACTTTACCTATCCATATTAAGCCTTTACATAGCCCAATTGCTACATCCTCAAGCCAAATCCAATTTGAGAGAGCCTAGAACTTTGCTCTAATACCAATAAATATAATACCATAATTTCTAGCTCATCTTATAACATTCTTGTGCATCATATTCTCAAATACATGGAGGAAGTAGGAAAAATAACTTAAAATAATACATTTAATTGCGCTGTGTCGCATATAAAAATTCCATTTGGTGTCTTGTGGATAGTGTGGGCTCATACTATACATTCTAATATTTAATTACATCAATACAACTCTTTTTCATCATAAAATCATGCCCATAATGTAACACCATAATTCTAGCTCATCTCATGCCTTTGAATAGCATAATTATCATGAAACATACACATGGTTCTCATAGAGGAGGCATGAAGATTTGGACTTTTATTTGCAAGTCCTCATATCCAAAAACCCATTCGGTGTCACGTGGACCGGGTGAACTCATACTATGCCTCCTCATATTTAATTACATTATTATAACTCCTTTGTATCACAAAAACATGCCTACAACTCATAGAAACCGAAAAGAGGCATGGGAAATGGCTATTCATTCTCGGCCAGCACTGGCCTCAATGCTGGGTAAACTTTGGAAAATCATAAATAATTATAGAAAAATTGAAATCATGCAATCTTAGTCATTATAGAAATCTTGGGATGTCTACTTCATGCTAAAAATATGTACAAGTCATAACATCCCACACATAAAGCGTTTGACACACGAAATTGTCTGGAGGTCGGACTGGATCCTGGTGCTGTCACAGTTTACTGATATGAACTTCAAAAATGTCCAATTAATTCTAAAAAAATCAAATCCATGCAACTGATACCAATATGGAAAGCTGTGAATGTTAAATAAAAAATATCTTCAGATCAGTTCATCAAGCCCAGATCACAGAAATTGATGGAACCGTACTTCTGGTCGGGCTAGGTTATTGATACTGGACAGAAACTTCAAAAATTAATATCTCCCTTTCTAGACCTCCAAATGAGGTTCTTCCAGTTGGCATGAGTCACTATGATTATCTAATTTCTCTGTACAAAATTTCGTGGCAATTGGACATCATTTGAATTTCGGATGATAGAAAACAATTTCGGACCAAATGAATAGTGCAGCAAATCAGAAACATGAATTTTGCCAACTTCGAAAAATCCTCAAATATTCTGTAGACCTCCAAAAATTATGATCTTTAGCTTCCCAAAAATATCTCAATGAGACCTAATTGCATGCCAAATCTCAGATCAAGACTAACTCATTTGGCCAAAAAGTGATATAGGGTTCTATTATGGTCAAATTTGGCTCCATATGAGGTACCAAATTTGCCAAATAGCCTTCCCTTGGTTGTGGCACCTTTTGGGCAAGTCTAAAAGTACATTTGAGACTTGTGTAAGCTACTCAAACGGTCCCAAACCTCATACATCTCATTTTGGCCATTCAACCCACACTTATGCATACATTCATCAAAGTTCTATATTGCACACTTTGGCTTTACATACTCAAAATAAGTGCTATAGGTCATATATCATTTTCATACATCTAAGCATCACATAATAGTATGTTTACACATGTCTCAAGGTTCATGGTACATATACAACATCATATACACTATGAACCATCATTATGGTTCCAAAATAGGCAAAATACTACATAAGCTTGGAACTCCTTGCTCTTTATGGTTGTTGGCTCCCTTCACCATAAGTACTTGGTCCACCTAGCATGTTAGATCATTGGAGAGGAGGGGATGAGATTCGAAGAATCCCAATAGCTCATCTCCCATTCAATCACACATAATATATGCAAAACAAGTTTTACAAATGCATGCATGGAGAAAATAAAAGCCATGGACATTTTATAAGCAAACTTGACATGTGAACAACTCATACAAATCATTCAAGAGCTGACTAAGTGTTTGGATTGGCCTCACACTTCTCCTCATAGGTTTTGGACTTGTCTCACCCATTCTTGAGCATTTTGGACTCAACCATACTCTTGGGAGCCCACTTTGCTTTTGGGAGACTCTTTGCTTTGTCTCTACCATACTCGAGGGTTCTTGGCTCATCCTCACCCAAGGGAAGAGTTCTTGGCCTCTTCACACTCAAGCAAACTCATACAAACATCATAGATTCATTTAAAACATAACATGGCATCAAGGATCATGACATGTGAAGGCATGCTAGCATACTTTCTATAGCTTGAAAATACACATACACACATTCTAAAACAAGCTAAACACACATCCATGCATGAGAGAAGATGGAGAGAGCTACCTTGCTTAATTTCACACACTTTTTCCCTAGCTTTCAAGCCTCCTCTTTTGGCCACACACCCACAATTTGGTGGAGATGGTTTCTCTTGGCCTAAATACAAATTATGGGAGCCAATTAGGTTCATGAAACACATTCTAAGGCTACATAACTTGATGAACACTAGATTACTCTATAGACTTCATTATGGTCCATAATTACACCTAAGAAGCAATAGCCCTAAAATGATTTTTAGGCCTCATTCTTTCTTATCAAATATGATTCTTGACCCCTTTCAAGCCTCTTGGAGTCATCACATCATTAAGACAAAAGGCCTAGCACCATGTTGCTTCTTTAGGTCATATTATGGAACCTAAGGCACCAAATCACTTTCCATGAATTCTAAAATTTTTTCCAAAGCTTCCCTTCATCTTCATTCATCAAATATGACTCAAGGATGGCCTTAGAAAAATTTAAAACTCCCCCCACCTATACAAAGAAGCCTAGGCCGAGACATAGGCTTCCTTTGGGCTTCTTGGAGTTCTCTTGGTTTTCTTGAAGGAAGAAGCTTGTAGGGAGCATCTTGGGTGTCTTAAGAACTCATTTAAACTCTTACTTAGACCTAGGAATCATCATACAATTTCAGAAATTGGAAGGTGCACTTAAAACGCTAGATTTTGCATCTTGATTTCTAATGCCTATTTCTTGGTTTTCTTTCCATATTCTTATTCCTCTCCATCAAATACCTAAGAATCATGCTTGGTTGGGCTTGAAATTTAACTCCCTAGGGCAGAACACATGTGGGGCGAAATGGAGAAGAAAGACCAGGGAAGGTATCAACCATAGGATGCATTTTTACCTTGTTTCCTTGCTTAGTTTGGCTTGAATCTTGATTTCTCCAAGCTCCTCTCTTCAAATCCGAACTTTCCCTTGAATATCTCCCTTGAATCAGATTTATAGACATCATTTTAATCCAAGGAAAGAAAGGAGTATGAAGGAGAGGTGGTGGAGATGAAGAAAAGCAAGAAAAAACATCATGAAAGCATACCTTAAGCTTAGATTTCTTCCTCCTTCTTCTTCCTCTCTTGGGCGCCTCTCCCTTAGGGTTTTGCTTCTGGTTTGGGGCTAAATTTTCTGAAGTTAAGTGGGGGAAAACGTGAGGCACCATATATATATAGGTAGGAAAAAGTGACTTTTTCAAAAATTCTAATTTTACCCTTTGTATTTTGCATTTTCGTTTCTCCTTCGTTTTAGTTCCTTTTTGAGAACCGTCTCTTCCATTATAAAATTTAGGTTCCCAATTAAGAAAAATGGCTTTGGAATCACTCAAATTGGAGCTAAAACCTCTTCAAATGGACCCGTCAAAGTTCGGGCACACCGACGTTGGAAAACATCCACCGGAGGAGATTTAACTGTCCCGAGGCTTCCTATGGTTTTCAGGGCCTCTGAGAACCCCGGAGAGCTCAAAATTTTGGTTTAAAAAGCCCTCCTATGTGAATTCCAAAAATTGCCCGAAATTAAGAAAATGCCATTACCTTTCATAAGGTTTTCGTCAAAATTTATTTCTTCATTCTAGCTCCGTTTTTCCTTCCGTCTAACGCTACAATTCTCATTTTTAGGAGGCTAGAATGTTTTTCAAATTTTTTGGGACCTTAAATAATTTGTTTCGAGGGGCTTGCTTTGAAAACGTGTCCGTTTCCATTGTTTAACAAAAACTGGACATTACACATAACTCATGGAAATCAAGGAAGGACTCAAAATAATGAAGTACATTTTCAGCTAGAATTGGCTCCTTTTTAACCAAAATTTAGAAAATCATAACTAATTCTATAAAAATTGAAAGCACATATTCTTGGCCATTATGGAAAGCTACGGATGTCTACTTCACACTAAAAATATGTCTAGACCATAACATTCATCAAAGAAGGCATTTGACATCCATAAAGGTCTAGGGGTCAAACTGCCTCCTGATGCTGTCATAGATTTTGCAGAAAACTTTGAAAATGTCCAATTAATTTCACAAAAATCCAATCCATGCAAATATACCAATATGGAAAGCTATGAATGTGGCTAGAGGGAAAAAATATTACCAGACCAGCTCAGGTAGCCCAGACCTTGAAATTCAATAGAACAGTAACTGAGGTCAGACAAAACTCCTTATACTAGACAGAATATTCCAAAATTCATATCTCCCTCTATAGACCTCTAAATGAGGTGCTTCTAGTTGCTACGAGTCGCTGGGAATGTCTAGGTTCTTTATATAAAATGTCATGGCAATTGGACATCATTTGGGCCTTGTGTGATAGATTTCATTTTTAGACCAAATGAATAGTATAGCAAATCAAAATAAAAAAATTTGCCAACTTTGAAAATTCATCAAATATTCTGTAGACCTCAGAAAATTATGTTCTTTAGTTTCCCAAAAATTTCTCAACAATATCTAATTTCATGTCAAATCTCAGGTCAAGAAGAGCTCATTTGGCCAAAAAGTGATATAGGGTTCCATTGTGGTCAATTTTGGCTCCATATGAGGTACTAAAGTAACCAAATGGCTTTTCCTATGGTTTGGCACCTTTTGGGCAAGTCTAAAAGCATGATTAAGACTTGTATAAATTGCCCAAATGGTCTCAAACTCCATGCATCTCATTTTGACTATTTCATCCACACATATGCATAATTCTATCAAACTAACAATGAAGCTATTTGCCACCATATACCCATTTCACATTCTAATGACTATAAAACATATTCTCTCATTCATACATAGCATAGTATCATAATCACACATGTCTAAGAGGTCATAGACCACATACATCAAGGGGTTACAACATTTGATATCATTATGGTTTTATAAAGCAAAGACTAAGCATGTTGGTGTCAAACTCTTGTCTTTAAGGTGGTTGGCTTCCATTACCTTGTCCACTTGGTCCACCTAGCATGTGAGATCATTGGAGAGGAGGGAATGAGATTCAAAGAATTCCAATAGCTCATCTCTCATTCAATCATACATAATGGATGCAAACAAGTCTCATAAATGCATGTATGGTCATGTAGACATGTGCAAACATTCAAGAATTATTTTCATCATTCAAGAAAGTCATACATAGCATACAAAGGCTTGCCAAGCAAGTGAAGTGGCCTCACCCAATTTCGAGCTAGAAATTATGGCGTTACATTTATGGTGAATTGGGTTCATTAAGGAATTAATACAAGGATTTTGAAAAAATAAGGAAAATAAAGTTTCTAAAGAAATGGGTTTATTTTAGATATTTCGAGCTAATAATCATATTTAGTTATTGTTGGGTAAGGATATATTAATTATGGTTATGGGTTTAATTAGGGAATTAACTAAAGAGAGATGGACATTTAATTTAGGTTTTATGATCAATTTATTTATGCCATAAGCCAAATAAGAAAGCCCACTCCGAATTTGTAAGAAGGTCTAATCTCATTTTTTAAGAGCCCAACTCTCATTTTATCGACTAAAGCCTTCAACTTATGGCCCAATAGACCCATATCTGAACCCAAGTGGATTTTGGGCTTTAGGGTTGGCCTAAACCCATCTAAAACCCTAACTTAACCTTTCATCCTCTGTTCTGTAGACCAACTCAATCTTGGACAAAAGAGAACTCCATTTTCGCATATGAAAAGAGGAGGCTAGGGTTTTCTACATTTTTCCACCATTTTTTACTTATAGCAGAAGATTTCGCCAAGGTAATCTATATAAAATATGTCTCTCTCATTCTCCTCTTCATTTTGGTCTAATTAGTTTCCAATTTAATGAATTTTCATTTGCTTCTCAAATCTAAAATTTGATCTTTGGATGATTATTGCAAGATTTTTGGAGAGGTAAGTATTTCCCTTTCAATTTGTGTATTATTTTGCTAGAAAATGTCCCCAAGAATTGGTTTTCATAATGGGTTCTACTATTGTGTGAAATTACAAGGAGATGAATGTAAAACATTGAAGTTTTTGGGCTTGATGGTTCAAATTCGAATTTTGGATTGTCCCATAGTATGTTCTTGGTAGTTGAGACTTTACCCAGTCCATTTGACCACTTAGATGTATGGGTAAGTGTTTCCCTTCTCTTGTGAGGTGTATGTGTTAAATTTTCACCTTTTTGATTAACTTTTGGTGCATGGCTTGTGCATGTATGAAAATGGAGGTGTGGGGAGTGAACTATTATGAGTTTTGATGTCTTGACCTTGAATTAGTGCCATAGACCCTTAGGAAGCTTGGGTAAGTAATTCTTAATGAATTCTTGTTAAAATTAATCAGTGGATAGGAAATTCTTTGCTAATGATAGTTAAATGATGATGACTATACTTGTTTTAGGCTTGGTGTGCATTTGAAATTATAATGGTAGTTAGAGGAAGAGTAATTGGCTTCATCGAGGTAACTGGGGTTAATTTTTCTAATTCCATGTATATGCTCATTTTAATATGATATTTGCTATACATGTATGATTTTAAAATGCTAAATAATTGGTTTGCTACTTAAATTGTATTGTGATTAGACCTTGTGAGTCCATAGTGGAGCTGTGGTGCAGCTGCCACCCGTGCATCATGTTTCAATCAAGCATTGGGATATGATCAAACCCTTGAATGCACTAAGCCTAGGTTGTGCTCATTGGGGAGTTGGTGACATGGACAGCCCTCTTCCGGTGTTATTGGCCTTTAACATGTTTGATGTGATTGTTGGTATGGGACAGTAGTCACTTATAGCTCAACTAGTTCATTTGTTAATTGAATTGATGATTTTGGTATTTGATGATATGAAAATGCATTATATTGATTAATTTGCACATATATATGGAATTTGCCTCTTGTTATTGAGATTGTATATCTCACCCCAATTGTGGGCTAACATTTTTAGGGACCGGACCTTATAGTGGCAAGGAGGAATTAAGGGAAGCATAATGTATAATTTGGTAGCATATAGGGTTGAAAACCTTATTAAATTAGGTTTGTGTAACAAGAATATTAGTTTTTATATATTGTCACATTGCATCATAAATTGCCAAGTATAGGACTGATTATATAATCTAATTACCATGGAATTAAACATTGTGATTGTATCTAACTAATACTTGATGAATGACTTGATATTGTGTAAGCATTAAGCTTAGTTCTATGCATCTTGTGGTGGAAACATGTTTGCTATCAAGGGAGGGGAATTAATGGATATAAATTAAGTTATGATTGCTTTAATTCAATCCAAGACCCCTAGACAATGAGGATGAGTGAATCATGATACAATGGGAGGTGGGAGGTCTAGAAGGCTATGTAGGTTAGCCATCAAAATCCTAGAATCTATCTAGGACTAGGGAGAATTGATTAGATCACATAAAAATAAGAGTCTAGGTGCAAGATAGGGTCACGCCACAGCCAAAAAGGGTTGAGCTGCGACCAAGCATAAGGCAGAGGCAAGGAGCGTCGTGGTGTAAAAAGAAAAAGTTACCTGAGGCTACATCGCAGGTTGAGGAATTAGGTTCTGAGTGTTCTAATAGCTAGTTTTGCTGCAGCTCAATTATAGCCCATCGCGGCATGAATCGAGAAATTTCCTACTGTAAGTCCCAGGGTGTCTTTCTGTTGCAGTGCCACATAGGCCTGTCAAGACGAGATTTGTGAAATTGTGAAAAGTTAAACCTGAGAGCAACTTAACTGGAATGCAAAAATCTTAGGCCATGGTGCAAGATGTGAAACTTGGTTTTTAGGTCCCAGTAACTAACTTAACCTTGGAGAGGAGGGTCTAAGCGGCGACGAAAGTTCCTAAACTCTTATTTTTGATTTAGAAACCTTGAATTTCACTATGTTAATGTTATGCAATGACTTGGGAGTCTTTACATGAGGTTTTGTGAGTTGAAATTAGTAGTGAGATGAATCCAAAGTCTTAAATGATAATTATGGTCACTTGTGGACTTGATTAGTTATGGTTGTTTAGCTAATGACTCTAATGATATTAAGATTCAAAATTTTCCCACTTTTTCCTATTTTAATTAATCATAATGACCTAAGACCTTGATTTGTGATTACTAATTATGCTATTAAGCTTATTTACGGTGATTAAGAATTAGGGTCATTACAAATCCACTGCTTACATAATTATTTATTCATCATGTCTAAGTCTCTAAATTCATTAGGATTCAAAGAAACACTCTCTAAGTGCCTCTTCCATAGCTTGGTCAAGATACCATAACAAGAGAAGCAAACATGGATTTTTGTTGATGCTTGTAAGGAATTTGATGCATACCCAAAATCCTTGGCTTCTCTGCATCTTATACATGAATTCATATAGCTCCAAATACCTTCCAATGATATGATAATTTCTAGGATGCAACTAAAACCCTAACTTCCATATATTGAATTCTAAAGCTTTTCAATTGATTCCAATTGCATAATCTAATTTCTCATATCTTAAAACCCTTAATTCCATCAAGTTTTAGCCAAATTCATTTTCCATCTCTAGTTTCTCTCTCTAAACCTAATATAGAAGCCATTGGAATTAAATAAAAAACAAGTTTTTCTATTACATGACATACCTCATTTGAAAGCTTACTAAATGGTGATTCTCTTATTCTATTTAGTTGCCCCAAACTTCCATTTTTTCTCATCAAGTTAGCCACCAATCTTCTCCTTTCAAGAATCTAAAACCATTAAGAGAAAGAGAATGAAGAGAGGAGAAATTTTCATAACTAGCTTATTGCAAAATTTTATATATTTTCATACCTTTTTGGCTTCCCTTTTCATCTCTCTCTTCCTTTCCTTCATCACACCAAAGCTACTAATCTTGGGCAAAAATTAAGTTTTCAAAATCAAAAGGAGATGTGTAACACCATAATTCTAGCTCATCTCATGCCTTTGAATAGCATAATTATCATGAAACATACACATAATTCTCATAAAGGAGGCATGAAGATTTGGATTTCTATTTGTAAGTCATTATATCCAAAAACCCATTCGGTGTCACGTGGACTGTGTGAGCTCATTCTATGCATTCTCATATTTATTTGCATGATTAGAACTCATTTTAATCACAAAAACTAGTTTTAAACCCATGGAAACCAAAAAGGGATATGAGACATGTAGATTCATTTTCGGCAGACTTGGCCTCATTTCTGGGCAAAGTTTGGAAATTCACAACTAAATCCATAAAAATCGAAAATATGTAATCTCAGTCATTCTGGAAAGCTTAAGACGTATAATTCATGATAAAAATATGTATAAGTCTTAAAGTTTCATATATAATGCGTTTGACACGCGAAATCATCTAATGGTCGGAGGGGTTCCTGATACTGTCACAGTTTACTGATATGGACTTCAAAAATGTCTAACTAATTCCAAAAAAATCCAATGCTTGCAAATGATATCACTATGGAAATATGTGGATGTTAACTAGAGAGAAAAAATATCTCCAGATCAGTTCATTAAGCCAAACTCCCGGAAATCGATGGAACAGTACCTCGGGTCTGGCAAGATGTCTGATACTGGGCAGAACCTTTGAAAATGCATATCTTCCTCTCTAGACCTCCAAATGATGTGATCTTGGTGGCCACAGAAAGCTTATGACATCTAGTTTATGCATATAAAATTTCATAAGCATTGGATACCATTTGGCCATCGGGTGACACAGAATTCAAAACTGCTAGTATGAACAGTACCCATACCAGAATCCATGAAAAATCCCAACTTTGAAAATTCATCAAATATTCTCTAGGTCTCCGAAAATTATGATCTTTATCTTCCCAAAAATCTCTTAATGAGACCTAATTGCATGCCAAGTTTCAGGGCAATACTAACTCATTTGGCCAAAAAATGGTATAGGGTTCCATTATGGTCAATTTTGGCTCCATATTGGGTACCAAAATTGCCAAATGGATTTCCCTTGGTCTTGGCACCTTTTGGGCAAGTTTAAAAGCATATTTAAGACTTGTGGGAGCTGCCCAAATGGTCACAAACCATTTGCATCTCATTTTGGCCTCCTCACCCTCACTCATACACATTACACCAAGCTTTTCTCAATTGCATACATTGGCATAAACACTCACATTATGATCTAGAATACATACACCATACTCATTCATTTATCTATCACGTAATACCATTTTTACATTTGTCCAAGGGGTCATAGACTATTTATAATCATAATATACATCATGAAGTCTCATTATGAGTCAAAAACACAAAAATCAAGCATAAGGGTGGCCATCTTCTTCCTTCAATGTGATTGGCTCCCATTGCCATGTCCACTTGGTCCACCTAGCATATTAAGACATTTAAGAAGGGGAAGTGAGATTAAGGAATCTCAATAGCTCATCTCCCATTCCATCACACATAATATGTGCAAGCAAGTTTTATGAATGCATGTGTGGAAAAAATGGAAATCATGAACATTTAAAATCAAACTTGGCATAGAAACACATCATACAAGGCATTCAAAAGCTCACCAAGTATTTGGATTGGCCTCACATTTTTCTCCATGGTATTTGGACTTGCCTCACCCATTCTTTGAAATCTTTAGACTCAACCACACTCTTTGGGAGTCCACTTTGCTTTTGGGAGACTCTTTACTTTGTCTCAACCAAACTCAAGGGTTTTTGGCTCATCCTCACCATGGAGAAGAGTTTTTGGCCTCTCCACACTCAAGCAAGCTCAATCACACATCATATGTTCATTTGAAAGCATAATGTGGCATCAAGAGTCATGGTATATAAGAGCATGCTAGCATACTTTTCATAGCTAAAAGTACACATACACACATCATAAAACAAGCTAAACACACATCCATGCATGAAAGAAGGTGGAGAGAGCTACCTTGCACAAATTCACACACTTTTCCATTTGAATTTAAGCTCCTCTTTTCGGCTACACACCCACAAAAGTGTGGGGGAGGTTCCTCTTGGCCTAGACATGATTTAAGGAAGCTAATTAGGTTCATGAAACAATTTCTAAGGTCACACCACTTGCTTAGACACTAGGTTATCCTATAAACCTCATTATGGTCCATACAAGCACCTAATGAAGCAACACCCCTCAAATGACTTCTAGGCCTCATCCTTTCCTTTCAAATATGATTCTTGACTCCTTTTAAGCCTCTTGGAGTCATCACATAATTAAAACAAAGGGCCTAACATCATGTTGCTTCTTTAGGTGACAATATGGAACCTAAAGCACTAACTCATTCTCTAAGCTTCCTAAATTTTTCCCAAAGCTTCCTCTCACATTCATGCATCATATATGACTCAAAAATGGGCTCAAAAAAATTTAAAACTCTCCCTAACTATGCCATCCCTACTTGGCCGAAACCTAGAGCATAAATGGGATTTAATGGCTTCTTGATTTTTCCTTAATGGAGGAACCATTTAGGGAGGTTGTTAAGAGTTGTAGGAGGTCAAGGGAACACTTAAATAGACAAGGGAACTTATGGATTAAATCAGTTTTTACAATCCCCTTAAGTGCTCTACACTTTTCCAACTTCTAGGTTCACCACTTTCAATGGGGTTTTGTTTGATTTCATGGAGGAAGAAGCATATGGGGGACCTCTTAGGGATCTTAAGAGCACATTTAAGCATTCATTTAAGCCTAAGAACATTCATGTTAAATCAGATTTGCAAAGGAGCATTTGGATCCCTAATGGTTCCATCTTGTTTCCTAATGCTCCTTTCTTGATTCTCTTAGTTCATTCTTAATCTTTGCCGCCTAAAACATCTAATCCCTCCATGAATTGGACAGAAAACAGCCCCTAAGACTTGGGCTCATGGTGGCCAAATTCGTGCAAGAGGGAGGGGAGGAAGAAACTACCAAAGAATGGAAGTTTTACCTTGTTTTCTTGCTTTTCTTTGCTTGCTCTTCCACTTGGTTGGCTTGCTCCCTCAATTTTCGAAATTTCCCTCTCTGTTCTGCCCCCAAAACAGCACCAAACTCTCCATTAAAACCATAGAAAGAAAGCTTGAGAGGAGGGGAGCAAGTTTCAAGAAGGAAGGATATGGAATTTCTTAAAGTTTCTTATCTTTTTCTTGAATTTCTTCCTCCAAAATCCTCCTTCTCTTATGTGCCTAAGAAGCTGGAGTTTCTCTCTGAAAATGGGCAGAAGCAAGTCGGTTTAATGAAGGAGAGGAAGAACGTGACTTATAAAAAGAGTTTGGAAGCTTCCTTTAACACTTAAATTCTATTTTTGCCCTTTCATACTTTGCATTTTCGTTTCTCCTTCGTTTTAGCTCCTTTTTGAGAACCGTCTTTTCCATCATAACAAATAGGTTCCCAATTTAATAAAATGCCTTTGGAATCACTCAAATCAGAGCTAAAACCTTTCCAAACGAATCGGTCAAAGTTTGGATCAACTAACATCGGAAAGAGTACACCAGAGGGGCTTTACCGGTCCCGGGGCTTCCCATAGTTTTTGGGGTCTCTGAGAACCCTGGGCAACTCAAAATTTCCATTTAAAAAGCCCTCCTAGGTGCTTTTCCAAAATTGCACTTATTTACGAAAATGCCACTGGCCTTTCCGCAATTTGTTCGAATCACTCCGACCCCAGTTTCTGGGCAACTCAAGGCTCAAATTCTCATTTTCTATTATTTAAAATTTTCTCCCAATTTTATTTGGCCTTGAATCACTCATCTCAGGGGACTTACTTTGAACACAGACTCATTTCGGTGTTTTACGAAAAATCAGACGTTACAAGATGCGTGGATAACATAAAAAAGGCGTGGGGATATTTTTTAACTTTTCCTATAATTATCATTTTGCCACCATACTTTGACTATGCCGTTTAAGCTCGTTTTAAATCTTTTTTTAGAATCATATTTTCCATATGAAAATTTAGGTCCTTTAATTCATAAAATACCTTTAATTTCACTCAAATTGGATTTAAAACTTTACCGAACCATCTAGTCAAAGTTTTTGTCAACCAATGACCTAAATCATACATCGGAGGGGTTTTAACTATTCTAAGGGTTCCTATGATTTTTGAGACCTCTGAAAGCCTTGGAAAACTCAATTTTATATTTAAAGTTTTCTCCTTTGAGTTTTTAAAAAGTTGTCTGAAATTCCGAAAATGCCATAATGTTTTCGGCTTCTTCATTTAGCCTCTTTTGCTATGATTTCAAGCCATCATTAGCTTTGTATTCTGATTTCTAAATATCTAGATTATTATTCTAATCTTGTTTAGCCTCTAATCATTCCATTTTGGGGTCCTCTTTGGTAATCTCGTTGCTTTCAGTCCAGTTCTAGAGAGGTCAGATATTATAGAATCTCACTCTCCCTCATATTATTTTTATCCAAGAAACATGAATTGCACACTACTTTGACAATAGTTTAGGTTTTTATGTAATATATTACACATGAGATATTACATATTATTTTTGTGATGTAAACATTCCTACGTATGTAAAAGTATGAAATTATGATGTGAATACCATTTTTGAATGTAAATGTACAAGAATGAGACATTTGACCATGTGTGTACCATTGAAAGCATGTGTAATGGCAAATGGATGAGTGATGTTAAGATGTATAATGTTTGAGACCAGATAAGATAGTCATATATGGTTTACTTCATGTTTGGGACATGATCAAATGGTCACATGTATTGAAGAAACTCATTTTGAACCATTTGATGCCATATATGTGACATTTTGAGCCACATTTTGTTCCTGAACAAAAATTAGGCCAAATGAATGAATTTTGGGGTGAAATTTGGCAAGAATTTAGCTCTCATTTAGGTATTTTCATAGAGTAAAAGAACATAAAATTTGGAACCCTATAGAATTTATTATAAATTTTTAAAATTGGCTAAAAAATGTAGAATTGCTTGGGTACTATTTATATGGTTAGTTTTGATTTTTCATATATTTGAGGGGCCAAATAAACTCTGATACTCATGAAATTTTATAAGTATATATTTGACATTATAAGTTTTCTATAGCCACTAAGTTTGGTGGAAAAACAAAGCTATGTAGATAAAAGATATACATACTTACAGTGTTAGGTTTGGCTGTACCTGAGATTTTGATATAGTTACTATTCCCTTAGATTTTTGTGGTCCAAATGAATTATATTTTATCTAAAATTTTTACAACATGTAGATCATGTCTTGAGCTTTCCATAGAGTCTTAATTTGTGCAAATTTGAGTTTTCTAGCTCAAGATATGAAAATTTCAAATTAGTGGTTGAAATTAGCAGCTATGTGGAATTGTGCAATTGTGTTAGTTTGATGTGCATGGTTCAAGATCCGAATTTCATGCTTCTTTTTATGATGTTTTTGGTTGAACGAATCTATTTAGGATGGATTTTGATATTGGTAAGTAGAAATTGTGTATTTATGCTAAAATGGAGAATTTGGGCCTTTATTGTCGTTTTATTCCATTGTTTAAAAATGCTACAAATAAAAAAATTGATGTAAACATGTATAATGTAAAATATGTGCTATTTCATTATGGTATGACAAGTAGTAACTTGACCTCAAGTCAATCTTTGAAAAGATAGAAGATCTCGCTAACTAATCAAGTAAATCATTGATCCTAGCAATAAGTATTTATTCTTGATCATTACTTGGTTCAGTTGTCTATAATTAATTCAAAGCATAAGGCTATTATCCTTTTTTTTTACAAACAATATCGGTGCACCCTAAGGGAATATACTCGACCTAATAAACCTTTTCTCTAAAACTTCTTCAACTTGATTCTTTAACTTGACTAACTTAGTAAGCACTATTCTATATGTGACAATTGTGTCGTGCAATCTCAAATAAAACTAGGTAAAATAAATAAATTTGTAGGTAAGAGTGCAACCTAGGTCATTTTCCAAGGAGTTTTTGGCTCTAATTGTTTGTGAAAGAGTATTTCAAGTATTACTAATTAGGAATTGTTTAGGGGATTTTGAAATACTAGAATTTAGTTGAACTAAATTTGAAATGACAAGAATAAAAAACTTAAGACTAAGTGAAGTGAACAATTAAGAAAATATGGTAGCTAGCCTTTAGATGGACTCCCTAGAATTCAATTATCCTTGCTCTCTTTTTAGTGTACCAAATTTGGATGTAAATTCTTACTCATTAATATATTCTCCATAAAAACTATTGAATGACCATCCAAGGTTCAATTCACCAATTATTCAAGGATTTTGCAACCACAAGAAACCTTGAAAAAGTTAATCAATTGAATTAGGAACAAGAACACACTATAACCAATCCTAATTGCTCATAAAATTTGTTGCACAATCTACTTAAGAGGCTAATTAACCAATTAGATTAATGAATCCCCCAAACAATTAATTGCACAAAAATTCCAATCACTTAATTCAATAACCATTGCATTAATTGGCCTATAATCAAGAGGAAATTAAGAGTAAATTGCACAGCCACTAAATTTGGATTTTTCACAAACATGTAGTGATCACAATTATCAATCAAATAGGAAATTACAACCAATCCACAATCCAAATTAATCCAGCAAATTCCAATAATGAAATTCCTAAATTAATAGGCTAAACCTAGTTAAATTAATAAAAGAATTAATGCTGAAATTAAAATAGTAAGGAGGAAGAATTTATCCAAATTGGTGAAGAAATGTGGAGCTCAAATTTTCATATGGGAGTATCCTATCTTCAGCTAGCCACCAAGAACATTTCAAGCTGTCATAGAGGAATTAAACGGAGGAAATTCAATGATAAGAGCTGCAGCCATGTGAAAAGATGATGGATGATTTCTTCATTCACCTCTAAAGCTTCATGCGTCTCTCCATAGCCTCCTCATTCGAGTTTCATTTTCCATATTCTACCTCTTAATATGATCATGGGATATGTGATTGAATGTGATGGAACTGAACATATGCATCTTGGACATGTATAAGAAGTATGTAGAGCCTTCCACGTGCCACCAATTTAAACTTTATTTTAAATTCCTTTTCCCATAAAAACTTGTAAAAGAAAATAAAATAAAATGAAGCAAAATAAAACAAAACAAAATATTAAGTAAGAAGAATTCACAAAGAAAATATTTCAATGAAATTTATGTATTAAAATTCAAAAGTTTGGAAATAAATTTCTAAAGTGCAAGTAATGGCCAATGAACTCAATTATCCACTAACTAAATCTATTAAGCCTTATTTAACTATTAAAAAGCTTAAGCTAAGGAGAATAAAATATATAAAAATCATGCTCATCAATATGTGACCTTAGAAATTGAACTTGTACTAAGTACTAAATCAATAGAGAATTCTAACTCTCTCTAGAGGAAAGGCACTAATTTCTTTAGGGAAAACTTTAGGATATTCCTTAATTATCAGTATATCCTTTAACCCATTCTCTACCTTAATATGCAAGGATAGAAACCCTTGGTAACCTTACTTAAGACACCTCTCAACTTGGGCAATAGCCAACCAAGCAAGCTCAATCAATGACTAGGATTTAAAAATGTCAGCAAGTAAGGAAAATGTTATGTAAAATTTGCAAGTGCACGGATTGCACAAGTGGTATAGAAAAAGTGAGTTAAGTATCATTGTAATGACCCTAATTCTTAATTAGCGTAGTTAGGCTTAATAGCATGATTAGTAATCGCAAATTAAGCTCTAAAGTCATTATAATTAATTATAATGGGAGAAAGTGGGAAAATTTGAACCTTGATATCATTAAGGTCATTTGCTAAACAACCATAACTAATCAAATCCACAAGTGATCATAATTATCATTTAAGACCTTTGATTCATCTTGCTACTAATTTCAACTCACAAAAACCTCTTATAAATATTCCCAAGTCATTGCATAACGTTATCATAGCAAATCTCAAGATCTCTAGGTTAACAATAAGAGTCTGGGAACTTTTGCTGCAGCTTAGACCTTCCTCATCGCGACTAAGTTGGTTACTAGAACCTAAAAATCAAGTTTCACATCTTGCTCTGCAGCCTAAGATTTTTATGCTATAACAAAGTAGTTCTCGGATTCAACTTCTCACATTTTCGCTACAGCAAGTCAGACCCTCACCGCGGCTGGCCTATATGGCGGCACAATAGAAATGCATCTTGGAGCTACTGTAGTAATTTTCATGATTTGCGTCGTAGTGAAACTAGCCACTGGGACACTTATCACTTGATTTCCTCGACTTGTGCCATGATGATGTTGCTATCTGCTACCTTCCCTGGTTAACATTTTTGTTTTGCTCTATGGCGAGACACCTCGCGTTGCAGCTTTCCTCGCCTCTGCTTGACACATGGTGGTGACTTAGCCCACTTTAGCCATGGCATTACCCTTTTCTACACAAATTTTTCCTAAGTTTCATCCCATACACTCCCAATCTCCATCTAGCAACATTTTAAGCTAATTTACCTTAATTTGTGAGGCTCTAATAGTTTTCATCTACCTGAGTTACCTAGGGTGAGATGCAAATCTCAGTAACCAAAGACAAATTCCATTCATATATTCTAATTAATTAATATATATGCATAAATTACGATGAACATCATAAATTATATCAGTCATATTAGCAAATGAAATAATTAGGCTATCAGTTACTACTATCTCATACTAGTAATCATAATTCCATATGTTAAAGGCCATTAACACTGGGAGAGGTCCGTCTGCGACACCAACTCCCCAGCGAGTACAACCTGGGCTCAATGTATACAAGGGTCTGATCACAACTTGATACCTGATTGAAGTACAATGCATGGGTGGCAGCTGCACCATAGCTCCACTATGGACTCACAAGGTCCAAATACAATATATCAGATAGCCAACCATTCATTATGTATTTCAAAATTGTACATGTATAGCAGATATAAAATTAAAATAGACATATGCATGGAATTAAACATTAACCTTGGTTACCTTACTCAGTAAACAATTTGGAAAGCTAAAACAACACCTCTAGCCTCAATTTCTGAAAATCCTCCAAGAAAATACCAAACAACACATTTCAGATTTAGGGTGTGGTGAAAATGCTCTAAATGAGAAATCAATTAGGTCAAATTAAAGAGAAAGAGAAGAGGATTAAGTTATACAACAACTACCTTAGCTAGTTTTGACTGTAGAACTAGGGAATGGTGAAAATATATGGAAAACCCTAGCCTCCATCTTAAACCTAATACTTTGTATCTCTTGTGTTTCTACATAAGGAAGGGGAAGGGCTAAAGGAACTTTAGGTTTATATGGGTTTAGTTGGATTATGGGCTAACCCATAGGCCTAAGTATATTCAAAGTTCAGATTATGCTTGTTAGGCCAGACCTTAGGGATTAGACTATAGAATTTCTAGTATTTTAGTATGGTTTTGGGCTTCTAACTCACTAAATCATATTGGGCCATTGTTAGGTGGTTTCTCTTGGTCCAAGTTGCACAATAGGAAGTTAGGTTTGCATCTAAAATCATTGGGCTTCCATGAGTTTTTATCCATGACCTACTTAAATTAATTATGAGCCTAAATTAAGTCTTAACCTAATTGAATCTAAAACCTACATTAATTATTTATTTCCCCATAAACTCCTATTCACATTGCTTGCCTAATTATTTTATAATAATTATTCTTAATTAGTCCAAATTGATGATTAATACTTTAATTAATTTTGGGGTATTACAATCATCCGACAAGGAAGGTGGATCAAATACCAATTCATAAAAAGTTAATCTTATTATCTAGAAGATCATTGAAAGTAAATAAACTAAGACCTAAGGAAAAGCAAAACTTGTGAAAATAACTAATGAGACTGTCTAATGGTAAAAGACTTTATTATTTAGATTTCAATGTTTTTTTTGTATGAATGAATTTAACTAACTTATGTAATTTATGTTTATCCTAATTCACAGTCGATTCTTTGAATTATGTGAAATTGCCTCTTGAGATAAATCATACATAATTATGCTAAGCCTATATCTACTTTTGGGATTGTAACGTTCAGTTTTCTTAAAAATGTTAGAAATGGACCAGTTATAAAAAGAAGTCCCCTACATAGAAAGATTTGAAGCCAAATAAAATTAGGATAATAATTTAGAAAATTGAAAATGAGGATACAAGGCTTAAGATGCTAAAAAACCAGAGTTGGAGTAACTAAACAAAATTTGACGAAACCTAGTGGCATTTTTGTAATTTTGGGTACTTTTTAGAAAACTTAAAGGAGGGATCTTTAAATGGAAAAATTGAGTTTCTTGGGATTCTTAGATGCCTTAAAAACCATATGAATTCCTAGAATGGTTCAAACCCCTTCAGTTTATGTTTTAGAGAATCAGTTGACCCGAATTTTGATCAGTTCATTCGAGAAGATTTTAAATCTAATTTAGGTGAAACTAAAGACACTTTATGAATTAGAGGACCTAATTTTCATAACAGAAAAGATGGATCTCAAAAAGGAGTTACAATGACTCCAAATGGAAAAAACCAAGAAAAAGGACAAAATTAACATTTCGAAAAAATCTTAAATGAGCCCCCCTTATGTCTTATTTACATGTCCCGCCTCTCCTCCTCTCTTAACCAACTTTTGTTCTACTTCAAACCAAGGGAGAGACCAGTCAAGAGAGATGCACAAGAAGGAAGCAAAGGAGGAAGGAAAAGCTTAGCAAAATGGTGAGAAAACTATAGTTTTTCATGCTCTTTCCTTCATTAATCCTGTTATCCTCCTTGTAAGACCCTAAAAATTAATTAAGGATAATTATGATTAATTAGAGATTAATATGGGTTTAATTAGAAAAATTACTTAAGAGAGGTGGATATTAATTTGGGTTTTATGATTAATTTAATTATGCATTGGGCTAAGTGTAGAAGCCCAATTTTAGCCTTAGGGAGATTCAATTCTATCTTGGGTGAAGCCCAATATTTACTTTGTGTAGGCCCAACTTATATTTAACCAGTCTAACACCTAAACCTTGGCCCAACCCAACCAAAAATCTAAACGCACTTGGAATTAGGCCTTTGGGTTAGCCCACAACCCAACTTAAACCCATCTAAATCCTAAAACCTACTCCAACCCCTCCTTACTCTATAGAAAAACACAAGAGGCAAAAGGAAAAATTCAGAGGTTGCTTAGAGGCTAGATTTTCTATCACCTTCTTGGCCCTATTTGTAATATTTGGTTCTCCAAAAATGAGAGAAAATATGAGAAACATAACATATGGTTTCTCGGTCAACATACGAAATTCATCGAATACAAAATCAAGGCCCACGAAATGACTTAGTTAAGGTCCCAAAAAATTTGGGAAGCATTCTAGACTCCTAAAAATGAGAATCCCAAGCTCAAAAAAAAAAAAAACAGAGTTAGAATGAAGAAACAAATTGTGAGAAAAAGTTAACGAAACATAAGGGCATTTTCGTCATTTTGAGCAAATTTTGGAATTCTCATAAGAGGACTTTTTCAATGAAAGTTTTGAGTTCTCAGGGTTCTCAGGGGCACTGAAAACCATGGGAAGCCCCTAGATAGCTAAAGCCCTTCCAGTGGATGTTTTCTAATATCAATGCACCCAAATTTTAACAGATTTGTTCGGAAGGGTTTTAGCTCTGATTTGAGTGATTCCAAAGGCATTTTACTAAATTGGAACCTAAATTTTATAATGGAAAAGATGGTTCTTAAAAAGGAGCTAAAATGAGTTAGAAACGAAAATATCAAAAATGAAGGGCAAAATGAAAATTTTTTGAAAAGTCCTTCTTAAATCCCTTATATATATGAGGCGCCCTTCTTCTCCCCTACTTTAGGCTAACCAAATTCTGCCACCAGAGAAGAGAGCCAGGTCCTAGGCGCACCAAGAGAAGAAGCTTTGGAGGAAGAAAAGGCAAGGAAAAGGTAAGGATTTCTTGGTTTCTCTTTAGCAAATCCATCCTCTTCCACTTTCCCTTATTTCCCATAGAAATTTTGATGTATTTAGGATTGTTTTAAGGTCAGACCAAGGAGAAAAAATTAGGATTTAAAGAGAGGAGGCCAAGGAAAGTGAGAATTAAGTAAGAAAACAAGGAAAAATAAGGTAAATCTTCCATCCCATGGTAGCCACTTCCTCCCCTTCTTCTCCTTATTTCACCCCATGTATGTGGCTATAGGAGGGCTTGAATTTTGGGTAGAACCAAGGGTGAATCTTAGGAATTTAAGGGAGGAGAATAAGAATATAGAAAGAAATTCAAGTAAAAGCCATGGATTTGCAAGATAGGGAGTCTAGAGTTTTGATTGCATCTTAAACTCTATCATGAACCTTAGCTATATTTTATGATATTTAAGTGTTCATATGAGTTCCTAAGATACCAAGAGAGCTTCCTACATGTTTCTTCCATCAAAGGAAGTAAAGAAGCTCTAAGGGTGCCAAGAAGAGTGCATGCTTTGGCCAAGAAGAGTTTATGCACCTAAGGAGTATTTTAATTCCTTCTAAGCTTAGTTTTACATCATGTGTGATGGGAGAATATGAGAGGAAGCCTTGGAAAAATTTTAGAAATAATAGATAGTAAGATAGCCTTAGATGTTCCATAATATGGGTTAAAGAAGCAACACCTAGCTAGGCTCCTAGAATTGATTGTGTGATAACTCCAAGAGGTTTAAATGGAGTCAAAAATCATAAATAAATGGAGAGAATGGAGCCAAGATGATGTTTTCCAAAAGTTACTTCATTAAGTACATTATGGAATCATAAAAGAGCCTTATAAGTCACCTATCTTTTTTAGTGATTGTGTGGCCTTAGAATTTGATTTAAGAGTATAATTAGCTTTCATATAATGTGTTTAGGTCAAGAGAAGTGATCTCCACCTTCTTGGGTGTGTGAGGCCAAGGGAGAGGACTCAAGACTTAAGAAAAAAGTGTGTGAATGCAAGTAAGGTATCTCTCTCCACCATCTCTCATGCATGAATGTGCACTTATATTGTCTTTGAATATGTGTATATATGTTTTGAGTTATAAAAAGTATTTTATCATGAGCTTTTATTCTATGATACAATGATGATGCCTTATGCATTTAAATGATGTTTTATGTGCTTACCTTGGTTTACTTGAGTGTGGAGAAGCCAAGAACCCTCTAGCCATGGTGAGGATGAGCCAAGAACCCTTAAACTTGGTTGAGGCAAAGTAAAGAGTCTTCCAAGAGTGAGGTTGACTCTTAAGAGTAAGGTTGAGTTAAAACTTCTTAGAGAAAATGGGTGAGGCAAGTCCAAAATCCATAAGTGAATGGGTGAGGCTAGTCCACTCACTTGGCAAGCCTATATATGCTATGTATGACTTGTTCAAATGCTAAGAATGTTTCTTGAATGCTCACACATTTCAATATGTCCATGCATGCATTTATAAGACTTGTATTGCATAGTTTATATGTGTTTGAAAGGGAGATGAGCTATTAGGATTTTTTGAATCTCACCCCATCCTTTCCAATGTCTTAACATGCTAGGTGAATCAATTGAGCAAGGTAATGGAAGCCACCAAGCTAAGGAGAAGGAGATTGACATCAAAATGTATGAAATGACCTAGTTATGTCTCTCTAGTAGCCATACACATGGCATATGATGTAATCCCATGATGAAATTGTCATGTAATCATATGAACATGTGTAATTACCCAAATGTATGATGTATGAATGAAATTTGATGCCAAATGTATGAGATAGCATGTTTTAGGTATTGAAAGGCAAGAGCTAACATGTGTAATCTTGTGTATATCATGGGTTGAATGAGTGAGTTTGAGAAATCTGGGTTTATGCACCTTTGAAATAAGTTTAGAGAACCATTTTGGTGCATTCCCACCTGCTCAAGTGGCCACACAAGCTTAGAAAGCAAAATTGGACACTTTGATGCTAGTTGAGACCATAAAAATGACCAAACCGGAACCTTATGGCATAAGCTGACCAAATGGATGAATCTTTTCATGAAATTTGGCAGACATGTAGAGCTCATTGAGAGCTTTTAAAGTGAAAAAAAATTGGAGCTCTACAAAATTAATTATGAATTTTCAAAGTTGGGATTTTTTTGCTGTCCTGGTGCATATACTATTCATATGGGCAGTTTTGTATTTTGTGTCATCCAATAGTCAAATGGTGTCCAATACTTATGAAATTTTATAAGTATAAAATAAAGGTTATAAGCTTT
Source organism: Erythrophleum ivorense (assembly GCA_026724425.1). Classification (NCBI taxonomy): domain Eukaryota; kingdom Viridiplantae; phylum Streptophyta; class Magnoliopsida; order Fabales; family Fabaceae; genus Erythrophleum; species Erythrophleum ivorense. Next base: position 116,624 of record JAIUCV010001226.1, read on the forward strand.
CTGTGTGCACCAAGTCACCCCAATTGGACCTCTGAGCATGGAGATATGAATTTTTGAATTTGGAGATTTGTACTAGGGATGACAGTTGATCTCTGATACTATTCCATCAGTTTTCAGTGCCTAGTAGCCTCTGTTGTGGTCTGGATTTATTTTTATCATAAATTAGGCATCTATAACTTTCTAGAAGGTTATAGTGTACCTAATTTCAATTTTTCTAGAATTAGTTATGATTTTTCAAAGTTCAGGCATAGAATCTGGAAAACTAATTTAAGGCTGCACTAGTATGTTTTGTGTATTTGCTCCCTTTGCTCGAGGTATGTGACGGGTCTGTCACACAGCCCTCAAAATAAACTAGGTTGGATTAAATTCTATAGTTAGTGATACAACCTAGGTCATCTCCCTTGGAATTAGAGTTTAATGTTCAATTGGGTTTTCTAAGTATTAAAAGATCCTAGAACTATCTAATTAAAGGGGGTTTTTGATTGAATTAAACTAGGTAAAATCTAATTGAAATAAATTTTCTAATTACTACCTAATTGTATGAATTATGGGTGAATGATGGTTTTGTGACTAGTTTTGGATTCGTCCTTTGGTATCCACTATCCTTATTCTAATCCATTTGTGATTAATTCTGGCCTAAGAATCCCTAATTGTGTTCATAACAAGTTATCTCGGGTTACAACTCAAGATTCAAGAGATTAATGTAGTAATGTTGCATTGAGACTTCAATCCTGCATTAAATTGTTAATTCTTGTCTTTAAGATCAATGAACACTCAATTTGATTGATTAACTGATTAATTGGCCTCTAAATCATCATCCAAAGATGTTTAATTAACTAACTAAACACCAAGGAGTCCTTAAATCAAAAAATTAAACATTGAATCTCTCACATGTATTTCATTAAACACATTGATTGCATACATGGATAATTATAGGAAATTTACAAAATTTAGTATTTAATCCAACTAATTAATCAACAAAAAGGATTTCTAATTAGTGTTTAACTAGCCATTAATTACAATTACACAAATTCTTAATCAAATACAACTTAACCAAGATTGTACAAGAAAAAGAAAAAATGTAGGAGATTAAAGAAATCTTAGCCAAATTCATGTTGCCCATCCATGGATTCAAGCTTCTCCAAGAGCCTTCTTCCTTGCTAGTCGTAGATGGAGATTAGAGCTTCATTTGAATGGAAGGAGATGGAGGAAGTGGATGAAAATGGCGTGGAGTGGAGTGGACGAAGGATGGAGTGTCGCATGAATGCGTTTCTGGATGTTGGCTCAATATCACGATGGAATGGTGTGTATTGGATGCTCCTCTCACATGAATTTTAATGATTCCACGTGCTTCCTCTCATTTATTCTGCCTTTAGCTACATGCATGTGTATATAAGTGGCCCTACTTCATTTTTTACAATACTCCACGAGAATTCTAGCCCATGCTCTTTCTCACATCGTTTTTCTCAATGTTGGCTCCCAGCTCATGCTTCTTCTTTTAACTCATTTTACTTCAGCCTCTTTTACATGTTTTAATTCCCAGCTCATGCTTCTTCTTCTGCTCTCCACATAGCTTTTTCATGCGTGAGGTCATTTCCATGTGCTCTTTGTTTCTCAGCTTATGGCTTCACTCTTTTTAGCTACTACCTTTCGTGCTCTGTGTGTGTGTTTTTCTGCTCACTAACCCATTGCTTCCTTGCACGTTCCAGCCCTTCATTTGTTCGTGTTTTTCTTCGCCTCCAGTTCACTTTTGCATGTGTGTGTATTTTCCTTCATTCATTGTCTCCCCACGTGTTTGTTTATGTAGATGAAAGCTATGTGGATCAGAGGTGAGCTGAATGTATGCATGAAACTCGAGAAAACTTGTGCCTTGTTGTTGTCTATGAGGAGCTACTATTTACGTAAAAAAAATGACATGATTCTGCATGTTGTCTTGTGTGTGCATGACTCCTTCTTCATGTTTTACTGCACACTGCTTTCTTCTTCTTATAACTCATAGGTTCTTTCTTTCACAGACCCCGTAGCTAGTTCATGTTTCTTCTCCTCTATTTTGCTCACATGTATGTAGAACTCGAGCTCAAGTTTGCTTCTTGCTTTGCCTTCTCATCAAAAGGAACTCGTAGCTTCTTCTTTAACTGGTGGTTATCTGCTTCTGCACCCAAAACAAAACATCATCCACGTCAACCTAAGTGCTGCCTCAACGTGAAACTTGTAGCTTTGTGTGATGTGGATGAATGTGTAAGTGACCAAGTGTTTCCCTTCCTCCCAGCTCTTGTTTCTTCATCTTGTTTTTACGTGGAATGAGGGAATGTGATTTGATGAGATGCTGTGCATGTGAGTGAGCTGCAACGTGAATGATGTGTGTGTAGCTGATGTATAACCATATGAATGTGCATGCATATAATGCATAAAATGAGAGAGCATCTCATTCATGTGCCAACCACAATTCATTCTCCCATTTTTTAGCTCTAACAAGAAGTACAATTAAGGCCTAAATCTTCTCCTTCTCTTCTCTAACTCAAATTCTCATTCAAACATCATTTGCCCATTAAAATCTACACAAAAGAATGGAAAGTGTTAAGTAGAAATACTCACAAAATTATTTAAAAGGAATTCATGCATTAAAACTCAATAATTTTGCAAATTAACTCATAAAGTGTATAAAATGGCTAATGAAATTAAATTCTACCTAATTAAACCCCTAAAGCCGTATTTGGACACTAAAATACTTAGGTGAAGAGGATTAAAATGTATCAAAATCATACTTATCAATATGGGCCACGTTTTGAGCTTGTTATGAGTTGTAATTGTGTATTTAAATGTGAGAATGAGATGGATAAGTCTGTATGACCCACGGGATACCGAAAGAAAATTTTTACCCATAGGGAAATGCATCTTGATTTATGATTTCCAATACCATTATGTTGCTTTCCATAGAACTAGTGTAATACCATAATTTCTAGCTTATCTCATGCCTTTAAATGACTCAATTTCATGAATCATATAAGTTTCTAATGAAAAGGCAATAAAAATATTAATTATTTTCGTGTTGCGTCGTATAAAAAACTTTCATTCGGTGTCACATGGACCACATAAGCTCATGCATCATATTTTCATATTTAATTACATAAATACAACTCATTTTCATCATAAAAGGTGGCCTACTTCTCAAGGAACTCGAAGGAATGCATGAAATATACATATATAATTTCGGCCAGCTTTGTCCTCATTTCTGTCACAACTTTGAAAAATCATAACTAAATCTAAAAAAATTGAAATCATGCATTCTTGGCTATTCTAGAAAGCTACAGATCTCTACTTCATGATAAAAATATGTCAGACCATAACATCCAATATAGAGGATGTTTGACATGTGAAATGGTCCAGAGGTCAGACTATCCATTGGTACTATCACAGATTTCTACAGCAAATTTCAAAAATGTCCAATTAATTCCATAAAAATCCAATCCATGCAAATGATGCTAATATGGAAAGTTGTGGATGTTAGATAGAGGGGAAAAATAACTTCATGCCAGTTCAAGTAAGCCTAGGCATAAAAAATTAATCAAATAGTACCTGAGATCAGTTAGAGTTCTTGATACTGGATAAAATTTTTAAAAATTCATATCTCCCTCTCTAGACATCCAAATGAGGTGATTCTAGTTGGCAAAAGTCACTGGGATTGTATAGTTTATTTGTATAAAATTGTATGCAATTGGACATCATTTGAGTCCTGTGTGGCATATTTCATTTTCAGACTAGTATAAATAGTGACATGACCAAAACTAGAAAATTTTCCAACTTTCAAATTCGCCAAATATTCTCTAGACTGCCAAAAATTCTGTTCTTTATCTTCCCAAAAAGCTCTCAACAAGCTTTAATTGCATGCCAAATCTCAAATTAAGAAGAGTTCATTTGGGCAAAAAGTGATATAGGGTTCTAAATTGGTCAAATTTGGCTCTATATAGGATACCAAATTGTCCAAATGGCTTTCCTTGGGTTTTGGCACCTTTTGAGCAAGTCTAAAAGCATAATTGGGACTTGTGTGAGCTGTCCAAATGGTCCCAAATCTCATGCATCTCATTTTGACCATTTCATTCACACTTATACATACTTACATCAACTTTTCAAGAACCATAACTTGGCATTATATACTCACTTTACATTCCAGCATTCACATATCATATTCTTTCATTTATATATCACATAATATCATAATTACATATGTTTCAAAGGTTATAGACCATATGCAAGCATAGGTTACATCATTTGACATGAATATAGCTTTAAAGACTAAAAACCATGCATTATGTTGTTAAGCTCTCTTCTTCAAGGTAGTTGGCTTCCATTACCTTGGCCACTTAATCTACCTAGCATGTTAGATAACTGGAGAGGAGGGAATGAGATCCAAAGAATCCCAATAGCTCATCTCCCATTCAATCATACATAATGGATGCAAACAAGTCTCATAAATGCATGCATGGCATGTGGACATTGCAATCATTCAAGGAGCATTCTTAGCATTTGAAAGAGTCACACATAGCATACAAAGGCTTGCTAAGCAAGTGGATTGGCCTCACCCGATTTCTTATAGATATTGGACTTGCCTCACCCATTCTTTAAGAGATTATTGGACTTAACCATGCTCTTGGGAGTCCATCTTACTTTTGGAAGACTCTTTACTTTGTCTCAACCAATCTCAAGGATTCTTAGCTCATTCTCACCATAGCTAAGGGTTCTTGGCCTTACCACACTCATGCAAACCCAAGCACACATCATAACATCATTTAGAAACATAATATGTCATCATGAAACCATGGCATATAAAATCATCTTAGCTTACTTTTCATAACTTGAAAATACACATACACATATTTTAAGACAAGCTAAGCACACATCCACACATGAGAGAAGGTGGAGAGAGCTACCTTGGAAGCAATTACACACTTTTTCCCTTGAATCTCCCTTCCTTGCTTTGGCCATTCATACACAAAAGTGTGGGTAGATTTCTCTTGGCCTAGACACAATTTAGGGAAGCCAATTATGTTCATGGACTCATTTTTAAGGCCATACAATTTGCCTAGACACTAGCTTGGTCTATAACCTCATTATAGTTCCATAATTGCATCTAATGAAGCAACATCCCTCAAATAAATTCTAGGCTCCATTCTTTCCTTTCAATTATAATTCTTGACTCCTTTTAAGCCCTTGTAGTCATCACACAATCAAAACTAAGAGTCTAACTACATGTTGCTTCTTTAGGTCATAATATGGAACCTAAAGTACCAAATCACTTTTTATGGGTTCTAAATTTTTCCCAAGGCCTCTTCTCATTTTCATTTATCATATATAACTCAAAAATGGGTTTGAAAAAATTTAAAACTCTCCCTAGGTGTCTCATCCCCTTTAGGCCGAGCCTATGTCTCCTTTTGGCCTCCATGGAGTTTGCTTTATTTTTTACATGGAAGATGCATATGGGGAGACTCCTAAGGATCTTAGGAACTCATTTAAACATTCATTTAGGCCTAGGAATAATTATATCAAATCAGATTTTCAAGGGAACCCATGAAACCTTAGGTTTGCAACCTTGAAAATCTATGATTTTTTCTTGAATTTCTTTGCATATTCTTACTTTCCTCCTTTAATTTCATGGAATTCACCCTTGGTTCCCCTCAAAATTCTAGCCCTCTAGCATCTACATACATGGGGTGAAACATGGAGAAGAAGGGGGAGGAGTAGCTACTATAGGATGTAAGATTTACCTTCTTTTCTTGCTTTTTCTCACTTGAATCTTGCGTTCTTGAGCTCGAATTTTTCAAATCAATTTTTCCTAAATATCTCATTTATATCATTAAGGAAATAAAATAGAGTGATGGAGAAGAGGTTTGGAAGAGAAAGAGCATGAAAAACTACTAAATTTCCATACCTTAAACCTTTGATTTCTCCTCTTCTTTGCCTTCCTCTTGTGTGCCACTCTCCCTAGGGTTTTCCTCTGGTTTTGGGCAGAACTTGGTAGTGCAAAATGAAGGGAGAAGAAGGGCGTATCATATATATATAGGTGGGAGGAGGTTACACTTTTTCAAAAATTTCTATTTTTCCCTTCATTCTTGGCATTTTCGTTTCTCCTTCGTTTTAGCTCCTTTTTTAGAACCGTTTTGTCCATTATGAAATTTAGGTTCCCAATTTAGTAAAATGTCTTTGGAATCACTCAAATCGGAGCTAAAACCTTCCTGAATAAATACATTAAATTTTGGATACACTAACATTGAAAAATGTCCACCAGAGGGGCTTTAGCTGTCTCGAGCCTTCCTATGGTTTTTAGGGCCTTTGAGAACCTTGGAGAACTCAAAACTTTCATTTAAAAAACCCTCCTATGAAAATTCTAAAATTTTCTCAAAATTATGAAAATGCCATTATGTTTCGTAAGCTTTTCGTAAGAAATTATTTCTTCATTCTAGCTCCTTTTTTCTTTTCATCTGAGTCTGGGATTCTCATTTTTAGGAGTCTAGAATGCTTCCCAAATTTTTGTGACCTTAAATACATCATTTTTGAGGACTTCCTTTTGTATTTGGTGAGTTTTGTTCATTGACGAAGAAACCATACGTTACGTTTCTCATGTTTTCTCTTGTTTTTAAAAAATCAGATGTTACAACTAGTATGAGATGAGGCATAGAAATTGCATGAGTTGAGTCTTAGAAGTATGGTGTTACATTTATTAGTATCAGAGCAAAGTTCCAGGCTCTCTCAAAGTGGATTTGGCTTGAGGATGTAGCAATGGCTATGCCAAGGCTTGTATAGATATGTAAAGCATTGTATGAGACATCTTGGGCGTGTGAATATATTTCATGCCTATGTTTATGATAATTAAGTTGTAGAATGGTATTGAAGTAGATAGTGAACATCAGGAAAGGTTGGCCTCTAGAATAGCTTGAGCAGAGCTAAGGGATCTGACGGTTAGAGCTCTATGAGATTTGATAACTCGTCGAGGTCAATAGCAAGCCTTAGATATGAACGATGAGAAATGATTGTGTTGATATGAAGAGGCTTGCTAGAGAAATTATGTGAGGTCTAATTCTCCTGGTGGTCATACTCAGACCATTTCAAGATGTCTCGCATAATTCAAAGACAAGTAAGGATGCAGCATGGTATGAGATGAGACTGTGGCTGCACAGGACTAGTTTAGAGGGAAAGTGAGAAAAAGAATTACCCCCTAGCCATAATACCTAAATGTCTGGATGAATTCCAAAACCTAAAAGGTTAATTCCCTCAGGTTAGAGGTTTAATTTATAAGCTACACCCCTTAGAGCTCGATAGCCCAGAGGTGACAGCTAGTTATGCATGAATGAAGTAAGAGGTGAAACCCTTTAGCTTGATGATAAGTTAGATATAGAGGTAATAAGGCTCAAGTTGGTAGCTAAAGATGAAATTCCAATTCGTAAAAAGCAAGCCAATCAGAGGTCATTAACTACGACTAATTAACTACTTAGTCGTGGCCAATTATTTTAAGAAGTAGCTAGGCAATCTAGAGGATTCCTCACCACAACCAATTAAGAAGTTAGCCATAGCCAATACTCAGACAGGAAATTAGGATAAACCTGGGGCTAATTAGTCATGGCGAATGATGTGTTAGTCATGGCGAATGGCAATATGAATGTCTTGTTAGTCATATTTAGGCCAACTTGAGAAATGAGTTGATAAGGGGTTAGTCGACCCATAGACAATGGGAACCCCTAGTGTTAGTAGAGAAAAAGAGTAGTAATGGTCACAGAAGATTAGTAAGAAATCAGTGGGCCTAGTAGTTGAGATTGATAAAGAACTTAGCATTAGAGAATGTTAGACATAAAGACAATAAGGTTGTTAAGACCCGCTTCTAAGGTATTGACTCCAACTTAGAATGCTAGCCTTGTGAATACCATGAAAGGCTAATATGATGAATATAATTACCCAGTGATAGAGACTCAGAAGAGAATGAGAATAGTTTAGAAAGCACTAAGCTGTTGTAAGCTATAGGTCTAATGAGATAGGCAACTCAGACTAAGTATGAGTTGAAGCCTATAGGAAATGACCAGTAGCATTGTGCAGGTGAGAAGTATAAAAGGATAAACTAATTTGACTAAAGGCTTAGCAAAATTTCTCCCTGGATTGATGAAAGAAAGATAAGACATCCTAAGTCGGGGAGACCACTCAGTAGTTGTTAGTAAATTCCCCTAGATAGACTACCTAGAATTATAGAGTACAGTGATAAGGGAAGCAAAGAGAAGCTAAGAAGCTAGCTACAAAAGTAATAGCCTTGCTTTAGTAATGATTAAATGAATAAACTTAGCACAGAAAGGTAAATAGATAGGGGTCTAATAATTATTTAGACGAGCTCCCTAGTATAAGAATGATATGGGGTTAAGGCACGTGAGTGATTAGAGCACCTAATAGAACATAAGTTTTTAGTAAAGTAGAATCTAGACATTGAGAGTACGTGTCCTAGATTGGGTTAATAGAACTCTAAAATTAGTATATTGTGCTCATGGGGATGAGGATAAAGAGGCTGAACAGAGAGAAAGTCTAGCTCTGATCCGAACGTAGAAATGAGCTAAGATAAATAGTTAGTGCCTTAGTACCCTCAGGGAAGCTTGAGGAAGCTAGAGACCCCCTAAGAAAGTGAGTCTTGTCTTATGCAGAGAAAAAGTATAAGCTGAGAGCGCCATAGAATATAATTTCTAAGATTTCATGAAATAGAATTCTTCTCATCGAGGGATAGTCTAGTTAAGAGTAGAGTAAAAGTATAAGAGAGAGTAGACCCCCTTGATGTTCAGAGAGTGAATAAGTAGAGGAACTCAAGAAAAATGTAGGTGCTCTTAAGCATAAAGAAACCTGAACTAGCAATAGAGACAGCCACTAGTAGAGCATCCTTTTACCTAAACAAAAGTATAGTAAAAGTAAAAAGAGAGAGAATATGACAGTGTTCAAGCCGATGACATAATAGATTGAGAATAAATACTAAGTTGATGTGCTTGAATACTTGAGAAAGCACACTTGTCCTTGGCATAGATGCCTTCCTAGCATGATAGCACTTGAAGTAAAAATAGTAGGGCAATGTAAAGTAATATTGGGATAAAGTAGAGGAAGAATCCTATTTTCCCTAAGTATCCTATGAGAATAGGGCAGACAGAGAAAATTACAAGAAAAATACTTTAGATTATTGGGAAACTTGTAATATACTAGTGATAATGGCTTTAAGCTTAGTCATGAGGTGCCTGTGTATTAGTGTTTGATGTTATGGCTTGCTTGCAATAAAGGTTACATGATATTGGGTCTGGCCAATCTAGTAGTAATGTGACTTGAGTGCGTAGCAAACGATGGCATCAATCACCAAAGTGTCTCGATAATCAAAAGGTATTCTAGTTAGTTAAAGAATGAGATGAGTCAGAAAAGAAAGGTAAAGGGATTCTAAGAATACTAAAACAGTAAGAAAAGCATGCAGAGAGGAATCCCTAATAGAGAATGTTTATATTCAAATAGCATAAGTTCAGTATGCAAAGCCTGAGTCCCTAATAGTATATGTAAATGAAATGAATAGGGACCAATATATAGCCTCTCTCCTGCCAAAGATGTTAACCATACTCAGTGTATGAGATGCCCTAGTGCCAAGGCACTCAAAAGCAGAGTATGGGCATAGTTAGAAATTATAGGATATGAGAGGAAATGATAGTTAAGTATAACTAGAGTAAGAAGAGAAAGCCCAAGTAAAAAGGGGGCTGAAGTGGGAATCTGAGGATCCCATGAAAAGTGATAAACGAAAATTAAGATGCTTCTGAGTATCAACATGATGGGATCCTAGAGAATTAGATGACATAGAACCCACTTTGCATGAAGAGCATGATGTACTTTTGAGCTGAACCTCAGATATTATGAACGATGGTAACCGAACTTAGTACGTATGTGTTTTACTGTCAGATATAGTAATCTTAGGCTTTGACGTCTCTAAAAGATGGATTGTAGTAGATTTTGGCATAGCACAGCGGGTTATAGTAGATCCTAGCAGGGCTCTGAGAGGTCGCAATAGGCATAGGGGTCACAGTAGATCCCACATAGTTACAGAGAGCCCCCCGTTACAGTATGATAGTTATCTAGTGAGATAACAGTCTGAGATAGTTTTTACAGAGCAGTTAGTCTCAAAGGCTAGTACAGTTTCAGTTAGCCTTTGTCTTAGAGACTAGAGACCTCTTGAGTCTGATAGACCATTGCCATAGAGATATGAAGGCTTTACTTAGATAGTTAGACCATTGATTAGATCTCTTGAGAGATAAGTATAGTACATGGGATGACGAAAGCAAGAAAGTAGCTTTCTAGAGCTAGATCTAGATACACCATTACCTAACAAATATTAGCCCTGACTGAGGGATAGAGAGATCCTTACATGCTAGATTATATATTTAGAAAGGGGTCAGGTGCAGTTTTTACATAAGGTAAGTGGTACAGTATGCCTCTAGTGATCAAAACTTTGAGTGTAGTTAGCATCCTATCATAATTCAGCAGCAGTTAGTGGTAATAGCTATTCGATGCTAGCATGAGGAATATAAGTTAGGCTTACTAGTGTAAAAATGAGGGACTATAAAATACCCACTTCTAAGTGAGCAAAGAGAGTAAGAAAAAGTCTCGGCCTAAAGAGACAAACGCAGTAGTAAACAAAGAAACTGGGATCATTAAAAGTGAAAAACTCCTTAAAGGAGCTATAATCCTAGTAAGCAATTGAGATATGAGACATGTGATAGAAAGATGTGAATTATAATCATGGGATAAGCTAGTAAGAAAGAACGCAGAGATCAATAGTGGATGATATAAGTAAATAAGTAAATAGATCAATAAAAATCTCTAATGGCTGTAATGATTTGAAAAAGATGATGAGACTTTATGAGAAGCCATTGGGAAAGGATATGGGAGATTTGATATGAAATAAGTTACCTCCTGAGATGTATAAATGAGTCCACTGAAAAGAATGTTAACCCTTACAAATGGGTTAAGATTAACCTAATATGATTAGTAAGCTCTCCCAAGATAGGCCTTTAGAGTCAGAAACTTCTCTCTTTTACAAAAAGAACTAGCTAGTACTCTATAATAATAGAGTCCTCATTGAGAGCGAGTAATGAAAATTCCCTAGCTAAGAGAAAAACTCGAAAGAGTGAAATCACTGAGAAAGTGTATAGAGCTAGGAAGAAGGGAAAGAAAAGAAGCAGTTAGCCAGGATAAAAAAGAATAAGAGAAAGGTGTACCCTAAATTTTGAGGCCAAAATTTATTTAAGGGGGAAAAATGTAATATCTAGTTCTTTAAAAATGAGAGAAAATGCGAGAAATGTAACGTATAGTTTCTTCGTCAACATATGAAATTCACCGGATACAAAGGCAAATCCCTCAAAATGACTTAGTTAAGGTCCCAAATTTTTTTTGAAGTATTCAAGACTCCTAAAAATGAGAATCCCAAGCTTAGATGGAAAGAACAATAGAGCTTGAATGAAGAAAAGAATTGTGACAAAAAATTAACGAAACATAAGGCCATTTTCGTCATTTTGAGCAAATTTCAGAATTCTCATAGGAAATACTTTCAAATGAAAGTTTTGAGTTTTCCAGGGTTCTTAGGGGCACTGAAAACCATGGGACGCCCTGAGACAACTAAAGCACCTCCAGTGGATGTTTTCCAATGTAAGTGCATCTGAACTTTGACGAATTATTCGGGGAGGTTTTAGCTCTGATTTGAGTGATTCCAAAGGTATTTTACTAAATTGGGAACATAAATTTTATAATGGAAAATATGATTCTAAAAAAGGAGCTAAAACGAGTTAGAAACGAAAATGCCAAGAATGAAGGGCAAAATAGAAATTTTTGAAAAGTCCTTTTTAAACCCCTTATATATATGAGGCACCCTTCTTCTCCCCTACTTTAGGTCGACCAAATTTTGCCCTAAAACTAGAGAAGAGAGGCAGCTCCTAGGCGCACCAAGAGAAGAAGCTTTGGAGGAAGAAAAGGCAAGGAAAAGGTAAGAATTTCTTGGTTTCTCTTTAGCAAATCCACCCTCCTCCACTTTCCCTTATTTCCTATAGAAATTTTGATGTATTTGGGACTGTTTTAAGGTCAGACCAAGGAGGGAAAATTTGGATTTGAAAAGAGGAGGCCAAGGAAATTGAGAATCAAGCAAGAAAATAAGAAAAAATAAGGTAAATCTTCCATCCCATGGTAGCCACTTCCTCCCCCTTCTTTTCCCTATTTCACCCCATGTATATAGCTGTAGGAGGGCTTGAATTTTGGGTAGAACCAAGGGTGAATCTTAGGAATTTAAGGGAGGAGAATAAGAATATGCAAAGAAATTCAAGTAAAAGCCATGGATTTGCAAGATAGGGAGGCTAGAGTTTTGATTGCACCTTAGACTCTATCATGAACCTTAGCCATATTTTATGATATTTAAGTGTTCATATGAGTTCCCAAGACACCAAGAGAGCTTCCTACATGTTTCTCCCATCAAAGGAAGTAAAGAAACTCCCAGGGTGCCAAGAAGAGTACATGCTTTGGCTAAGAAGAGTTTATGCACCTATGGAGTGTTTTAATTCCTTCTAAGCTTAGTTTTACATCATGTGTGATGGGAGAATATGAGAGGAGGCCTTGGAAAAATTTAGAAATCATAGATAGTGAGATGGTCTTATATGTTTCATAATATGGCTTAAAGAAGCAACACCTAGCTAGGCTTCTAGAATTGATTGTGTGATGACTTCAAGAGGTTTAAATGGAGTCAAAAATCATAAATAGATGGAGAGAATGGAGCTAAGATGATGCTTTCCAAAGGTTGCTTCATTAAGTGCATTATGGAACCATAAAAGAGCTTTATAAGTCACCTATCTTTTTTAGTGATTGTGTGGCCTTAGAATTTGATTCAAGAGTATAATTAGCTTCCATATAATGTGTCTAGGTCAAGAGAAGTGATTTCTACCTTCTTGGGTGTGTGAGGTCAAGAGAGAGGACTCAAGAATTAAGGAAAAAGTGTGTGAATGCAAGCAAGGTATCTCTCTCCACCTTCTCTCATACATGAATGTGTGCTTACATTGTCTTTGAATGTGTGTATATATGTTTTGATCTGTGAAAAGTATTTTATCATGCGCTTTTATTCCATGGTATAATGATGATGTCTTATGCATTCAAATGATGTTTTATGTGCTTACCTTAGTTTACTTGAGTGTGGAAAAGCCAAGAACTATCTAACCTTGGTGAGGATAAGCCAAGAACCCTTAAACTTAGTTGAGACAAAGTAAAGAGTCTCCTAAAAGTGAGGTTGATTCCCAAGAGTAAGGTTAAGTCAAAACTTCTTAGAGAAAATGGGTAAGGCAAGTCCAAAATCCATAAGTGAATGGGTGAGCCTAGTCTACTCACTTGGCAAGCCTATGTATGTTATGTATGACTTGTTCAAATGCTAAGAATGTTTCTTGAATGCTCACACATTTTAATATGTCTATGCATACATTTCTAAGACTTGTATTGCATAGTTTATGTGTGATTTAAAGGGAGATGAGCTATTGGGATTCTTTGAATCTCATACCCTCCTTTCCAATGTCTTAATATGCTAGATGAATCAATTAAGCAAGGTAATAGAAGCCACCAAGCTAATGAGAAGGAAATTGACATCAAAATGTATGAAATGGCCTAGTTATGTCTTTCTTATAGCCATACACATGGCATATGATGTAATCCCATGATGAAATTGTCATGTAATCATATGAACATATGTAATTACCTAAATGTATGATGTATGAATGAAATTTGATGCCAAATGTATGAGATAACATGTTTTGGGTATTGAATAGCAAGAGTTAGCATGTGTAATCTTGTGTATATCATGGGGCGGATGAGTGAGCTTGAGAAATCTGGGTTTATGCACCTTTGAAATAATTTTAAAGAGTCATTTTGGTGCATTTCCATATGCTCAAGTGGCCACACAAGCTAGGGAAGCAAAATTGGACACTTTGATGCTAGTTGGGACCATAAAAATGACTAAATTGGAAACCTATGGCACAAACTGACCAAATGGATAAATCTTCACATGAAATTTGGAAAACATGTAGAGCTCATTGAGAGCTTTTTGGAAGCTAAAGTGTAAAAAAATTAGAGCTCTACAGAATTAATTATGAATTTTCAAAGTTGGGATTTTTTTGCTGTCCTGGTGCATATACTATTCATATGGTCAATTTTGTGTTCTATATCATCTGATAGGCAAATGGTGTCCAATGCTTGTGAAATTTTACATTCATAAACTAGAGGTTATAAGATTTTTGTGGCCACCAAGATGACCCTAATTGGACCTTTGAACAGGGAGATATGAATTTTTGAAGTTGGAGATTAGTACTAGGGATGACAGTTGACTTTTGATACTATTCCATTAGTTTTTAGTGCCTATCAGCCTCTATTGTGGTTTGGATTTATTTTTAACTTAAAGTATACATCTGTAGCTTTCCAGAATAGTATAGTGTCCTAATTTTGATTTTTCTAGAATTAGTTATTATTTTTCAAAGTTCAAGCATAGAATCTGGAAATGATCCGAGGCTACACTAGTATGTTTTGTGTATTTACTCCTTTTGCTGGAGGTATGGGCCACTTTTTGATCTTGTTATGAGTTGTAATTGTGTATTTAAATGTGAGAATAAGATGAATAAGTCCATATGACCTACAGGATACCGAAAGAAAATTTTTACCTATAGAGAAATACATCTTGATTCATGATTTCCAATACCATTATATTGCTTCCTATAAAACTAGTATGAGATAAGGCATAGAAATTGCATGAGTTGAGTCTTAGAAGTATGGTGTTACACCATTCCCACTTCTAGAGCCAAAATTAGCTAAGGTAATTGTTATATAACTTGACTATCTCCTCTTCCTCTTCAATTTAACCTGATTGATTTTTCATTTGGAGCATTTTTACCCACATCTCAAATTTGATATAGATTATTTGGTTCTTTCTTGGAGGATTTTCGGAGGTTGAGGTTAGGAGAGATATTGGGTAAGTATAAACTTCTCATTTTGATGTATTTTTTGCTGGTTTAGGACCCCTATAGCTTATTTATAGTATGAATGGTGATTTTGTATGAATTTGCCCATAATTTGGAGTGTTATTATGAAGTTACTGGTGCAGGCACAACTAAATCCGAATTTGATTTTTGTAGTGGCTGGGTAAGTGTTCTTTTGGTAGTCCTTTGTGGTTTAATTCTTTAAGTATTAGGTTTACTACTATAAATGATTATTAAGAATAGTAATGGTTTGGTTTTGTATCCATAGGCTGAAGTGAGGTAACTGGGGTTAATGTTAAATTCCATACATATGTCTATTTTAATTTTATATCTACTACACAAGTATAATTTTGAATGCATAATGAATGGTTGGCCATCTGAATTGTGCGTTTGGACCTTGTGAGTCCATGGTGGAGCTGTGGTCAACTGTTGTCCATGCATTGTGCTTCGATCGAGCACTGGGTTGTGATTAGACCCTTGTATGCACTGAGCCCCAGTTGTGCTCATTGGGGAGTTGGTGCCATGGGTGGGCCTCTCCTGGTGTTAATGGCCTTTAATATGTGAAATGTGATTGTTGGTATGGGATAGTAGTCACTAATAGCCTAATTGTTTTATTTGTTGATATGGCTATTATTTCTTATGCTTATCTGATTAATTTCATATATGTTAATTAAATTAGAATATATGAATGGAATTTGCCTTTGGTTATTGAGATTTATATCTCACCCATTTCATGGGCTAACTATTTCAGATGAAGGTTCTTTGGGTAAGGATAAAGGAAAGCAAGTGGATGAACATCCATGAGCTAAGACCATATATGCGAAATTTTACACTTGGATGGATCTAATCTAGGATAGATGCTAATTTTTGTTATTCTTTTATATAGTATCATCATCATGTAATCATGTTGTCAAGGGTATGTATTTTATGTTTTGGTAAACAATAATATAACTAATAGGGAGTTGGACTCTTTACAACTTGGAATTTGATATATGCACTTATATATCTTATATAGAACCTTGTTGATCCTAAGATATGGTCTATTATCTGAGAATGTAATCTTGTGATACCTTAATTGTTGACTTAGACTAGTAATGCATGAAGTTTATAATGGAATTTATATTTGGATGATAATGTTAGTGGATATGAATCGTTTTTGCTATCATTGATATATAAATTGCTTATGTATGATAGTAGATGTGTAAGAATCAACATCTAAGATTTGAGTTGGTAATGGCAGACATGCGAAGTAAATTAGGCAGCTAGATACTTTTAAAACCTTATAGATTAAGGTAGAATGACCTTAGGATGCCATTAGAGGGAGTGTTTGAGATGAAATTGGAAAAGTGTGGGTGTAGGAGGAAGTTGAGCTGTGGCTAAAACACCTTAAATTATGGCCAATAGTCAGTCAGAGGCGAGGAGTGCCACTACACGAGACATCTCGCCGTGGTGCAAGATGAAAATCTTACCTAAGGAGGGTAACAAAATACAACTTCGTTGCGGTGTAGGTACTTCTGCTGTGGCGCAATTTGAATAAGTTGGGTTAAGAGTTCTATGAGGCGTACTTGTCGTGGCGCACCCACTGCTGCGCTACATATGTTGCTATAGTGAAGAGTGTGAATAGTAGGTCCCAAGACCACATTCATCGCAATGCAGAAGCCTTGAGTCATGGCGCAAGGTTCAGATTGTGGATTTTGAGCTCTAGTAGTCACTTACGCCATGGCATGAATATACCAAGTCATAATAGGAGTCCTCAAACTTGGTTTTTAGATTTCAGCAACCAACTTAGCCTCAGCGGGGGAAGGTCCAAGTTGCGAGAAGGTTCCCAAACTCTTATTTTTAACTTAAAAACCTTGAATGTCACTATGTTAAGGTTATGTAATGACTTGGGAAGATTATAAGAAGATTTTGTAAATTGGAAATCAGTAGTAACATGTGTCAAGGTGCAAATTTCCTCATTTCTTTCTTAATTTAATTAATTATAATGACTTTAGACCTTGATTTACAATAATTAATTATGCAATTTAGCTTAATCATGGTAATTAAGAATTAGTATTGTTACACTCATTCTCCTCTCTTTTCCTACGGTTTTAATGTTTGATTTGGAACTATTTTGGGACTGGTTCAGTAGGAGAGAGTTAGAGATTGAAAGAGAGGGCTAAGGCATAAGAAAGCTTGAAAAAGCATTCAAACAAGGTAACTTCCATGGCTCTTTTTTCATCTCTTGGTTGTTCTTCAAGGGGGGTAGGTTCGGCCAACTATAGACCACCTAGGAGGGATTGAGTTCTAACCAATACCAAGCAAGGAACAAAGGTTATAAAGTACGAGAAACAAGATTATGCCATTAAATTCAAAAGAAAAGCATTAGAATATAAGTTATAGAAGCTAGGGATTTTGTTGCACCTTGGCAAATATAAGGCTTTCCAATGGTAATTTAGGTTGTCTAAGAGTGCGTATGAGTTCCCAAGCCACCTAGCAAGTCTTACAAGTGCCAATTCCCTAAAGAAAATTTGCAAAACTTCATGGGTCAATAACCATGTGCATGTCTCGGCCAAGACCACTCCAAGCACCTAGGGAGAGCTTTAATTAGCTCTAAGGTTAGAAAGGGACTAGATATGATTAGTAAACATCAAAGGAAGCATTGGAATGAATTTAGGAATTATGGTTTGTGAAGTGGAGGTTTAGGCTCCATTTTAAGACATAAAGAAGCAACTTGTATCTAGACTCTTTGAATTGAAATTGTGATGACTCTAAGGAGTCTAAATGGAGGCAAGAGACTTGGATTGAATGAAAAATAGGAGCCAAGATCATGAATTTCAAGAGTTGCTTCATTGTATCTTGTATGGAACCATAATGGAGTCATATAAGAGAATAGGCATGCATAGAGTTTCTATAAAGCTAGAGCTTGTTCTAATGATTGAATTATGTCTCATTTGATGTGTCTAGGTTAAGAGAATCAAGTCCCACCTAGTTGCATATGTTTAGCTGAAAAGGGAAAGAAGTATTAAAGAGAAAAGTTTGTAATCTTACTTCAAGTAGCTCTCTAACCTTTTTTATATGCATTTCTTGGATGCTTGTTTGTCATTTAGTGCTTGTGTATATGTTTGAACTATGAGATATGTTTCTATCAATTGATTACATGTATGGTACCATTATGTTTTTGAAATATGTTTATAAATGCAATGTGACTTGAATGAGTATGGTTATGCCAAAAGTCCTTTAGCATGGGTGAGAATGAGTCAAAAATCCTTAGGAATGGATGAGACAAAGCCAAATGTCTTAAGAAAAGTGAGACTAAGTCAAAAGTCCCTTGAAAGTGGGTGAGGTAATTCCAAAAGTCCCAAAGAAATTGAGTAAGGCTAGACCAATGCCCTTGAGAGCCTTTGTTTGGCATGTATGAGTTTATATGACAAGGAAAATAATTTATGTATGTTCATTAGTAGCTTAAATGCCATGCATGCATTCTTTGATATATAAATGTATCCATTATACATGTTTGAAAGGGTAAAGAACCATTGGGATTATTGGAATCTCACTCTTTGTGATACCATGATTTATTAGGCTCTATATTCTCATATTCAAGGTAACTTTCATGTGCAAACAAGGAAAAACGAAGAAAAATGAATAAAATAATGCAATTTCCTTGTGTAATATTAGGGTTCAAGAATTAAATTTGCATCTTGTGAATCCCGTGAGCTCACTCAAAACATTCTTTAGTCATATTACATCCATATAAATCATAAACATCACAAACACAATCCATAAACCATGGGCTAGAGACCAAAAACTAGAAAAATCCACGTTTTTGCCTCAGGTCCAGAATTTAGTTTTCTGCTAACAACTTTTGAAACTCATAACTAATTCTAGAAAATTCAAAATCAAGCAACCCATAGCTTTCTAGAAAGCTCCAGATGTTAAATTTATATTAAAAATAATTCCAAGCCATGAAAATATTATTTGGAGCATGTTTGATAATAGGAAAGGGATAGAGATCGGATTGCCTAGTGTTTCTGATACAGCTTACTGATATAAATTTCAAATTTTCATAATTAATTCTAAAAAAATCCAATCTATACAAACTATACTAATTTGGAAAGCTACAGATGTCAACTATAAGAAAAAAATAATTCTAGACCAATTCAGAAGCCATTAGACCCCAAAAATTGATAGAACAATGATTGAGGTATGACTAAGCCCCGATGTTGACCTAAAATTTCAAAAATTCATATCTCCCAATATAGACCTCCAATTAAGGTGATTCTAGTTGGTATAACTCACTGTGAATGTTTAGTTTCTTTTTATAAAATTTCATAACCATTGGACACTATTTGCATTACCAATGATAGAGATGAAAATTTAGACTAATTGCACAGTGACAGTACCAATACCATAGAAATTTGACAATTTCGGAAATTCACCAAATATTCTCTAGGACTCCAAATAATATGTACTTTAGCTTCATAGAAAACTATAAACAAGAGCTATAAGCAAGCCAAAGTTCAGACCAAGAAGAGCTTATTTGAACAATTTTACCATAGCTCCCAACTATGGTCAATTTAAGACCAATTATGGTTCAAATTGGGTCCACTTGGCTTCCTTTAGATTCTAGCACCTCTTGGACAAGTTTGAAAGCACAATTACATCATATATGAACTGCCCAAGTGGTCCAAACTTTCATGTATCTCAATTTGGCCATGCCACATGCAAGAATGTACTAGGATTTACAAGCCATCAAAGGTCCAAATCTCACATTTACATTAATTTTGTGCCAAATATAGTTCGTACATCATCCATATGGGCTTTTACACTTGCTCAAATGGTTAAAACTCAAATAATATATACATTAGCATTTTGGCATTCTTATATATCAAAACTATCTATAATCATGCAAAAGTGTCAAGAGATGGCCATTTATGATTCATGGCCTCCATCCTTTGTCTCTTGAGCTCCACCTAGACAATGTGAGATAGGAGAAGGAAGGGGGTGAGATTCATGGAATCTCAATAGATTAGACACCCATTCAAGTACACATTCAAGGCATGTAACATGTCAAAAAGTGCAAGTATGCTTTCTAAAACAACCATAAAGCATTTAAATCACATTTCCATGCCACAAAGTCACAACAAAGTCAAGAATGAGCTCTAGGGACTTTTAGTTTAGCCTCACCCTATTTCTAGGACTTTTGGATTAGTCTTACCCTTGGCCTAGGAACTTTTGACTTGACCTCATCCATCCATGAGACTTTTGGCCTTGTCTCACCCATGCCTAGAGACTTTTGGCATCACCTTACTCTTATGAGCAATTTCACAAACAAGTAGCATTCAAGAAAGCATATTGGTACCAATGCATCAACATAGCATCAAGTGGCATGTCTCAAGTTACAAATGCACACACAAGCATACAATGACACATACATAACCAAGAATGCAAACAAGAATAAGGTGGAGAACTACCATGATTGAAATCTAAGCTTTACTTTGATTATTCCTTCCCTTTCTTGGTTCCACAACCACAACTAGATGGACCTTGATTTCCTTGGTCTAAACATAACAAATAACACTCAATTATACTCTTGGAACAATCCAAAACATTAAACTTACACTTAAGAAGGACACTTTGTCCCATTAGTTTTATATTAGTTCCATTAATGGCCTAATCAGGTAACTACTATAATTCAAGTTCTTGGCTCCATTCTCTTGCCATATCTAGGCCTCTTGACCTCGTTTAAGGTCCTTGGAGCCATCACATACTTACTTTCAAAACCCTAGGTACATGTTGCTTCTTAAGAATACATTATGGAAACCATTGTCTCATCTCTCAATCTATGGCTTCTAAATTTTTTCCAAGGGTTCCTCCTACCTTCTACCATCATATGAAGGTCCAAACTAAGGCTAGTATAAATTAAAAAACTCCCTAACCTATTGCTCATTCCTTGGCCGAGATTATGGAGAAAGCAAGAGCCCATGGACTTTTTGATTTTTCCTTAATGGGAGACACACTTAGAAGGCTTCTTAGGGGTCTTAGAAACTTAAACAAATACTCACATATGCTAGGGAATGCATGAATCAAATCAGTTTTTACAATGTGTTCAAGACTTTTTCACTTTCCTAACTTAAATTCTACTTGCTTTTCTTCCCATTTCTTTGCAATTCTTAGGTGCCTACATACTAAATCAATGGATTCTTGCTTGTTTTTGGACAGAAACTCCTCCCCCATAATGGTTCTATTTTTGGCCGTGACTCTCACATACAAGAAGTAAGAAGAAGAAGCAAAACTACAAGGATATCTACCTTAATTCCAAGCTTTTATCAAAAGTCTCTTCCTTTGCTCTTGGTCCCTTTTTGAAACTTTAATCTTTACCCTCTGGTTCAAGGCCAGAACAGAATCATATCATCCATCAAAACCATAGAAAGATGAAGCAAGAAGAGGAGAACAACTTTAAAGAAGAGAAACCATGAAATTCCTTGAATTTTCCTACCTTTTTTAGCTTCTTTCTCCTTCTTCTTGAGCTCTCTCTATGTGTCCTGTAATATCTAGTTTTCATTAAACGATGAAAATAGGTACATTTTCAAAGTAAGTTCCTCAAAATGAATTAGTTAAGGTCCCAAAAAATTTATGTAGCATTCTAGACTCTTAAAAATGAGAATCCCAGGCTCAGACAAAAAGAAAAATAGAGCTAGAATGAAAAAATGAAATTTGACGAAAGATTGACAAAACATAATGGCATTTTCGTAATTTTGAGCAAATTTTGAAATTCTCACAGGAGGGCTTTTAAATGAAAATTTTGAGTTCTTTGGGGTTCTGAAAGGCCCTGAAAACTATAGGAAGCCCTAAAATAGTTCAAACTCATCCGGTGGATGTTTTTCAACATCGGTAGACCTGAACTTTGATAGATTCTTTTAGGAAGGTTTTAGCTCCTATTTGAGTAATTCCAAAGGCATTTTACTAAATTGAGAATCTAAATAATGGAAAAGTCAGTTCTAAAAAAGGAGCTAAAATGAACTAAAAACAAAAATGCCAAAATGAAAGGGCAAAATTGAGATTTTTGAAAAGTCGTTCTTAACCTCCTTATATATAGGTGTCATGCCCCACCTCCTCATTCACTTACCCATAATTGTTTCTGCCTTAAATTAGAGGAATAACCCTAAGGGTGAGGTGCACAAGAAGGAGAAGAAAAAGGAGGAGAAAGACAAGGCAAAAGGTATGGAATTCTTAGGTTTTTTCATGCTTTCTCTTTAGTAAGCCTTTTCTTCTCCATTCCCCCTTCTTTTCTATGGTTTTATTGAAGTCCTTAGATCTATTTTGAGGGAAGAACAGAGGAAAAAATTCAGATTTGAAGAGACGAGGCCAAAGAAAGGAAGAATCAAGCAAGAAAACAAGGAAAAATCTTCATCCCATGGTAGCCACTTCTTCTTCTCTTTCTTCCTTGGTTTGTCCAACATGAGAAGCTATAAGAGGGCTTGGATTTTTGGTAGAACTAAGGGTGAATCTTAGGAAATAGAGTGTAGAGAATAAGAATATGCAAAGAAAATAACAAAACAACCATGAAAATTCAAGAGAGCAAACCTAAGGTTTTTAGTGTTCCTTAAAAAATATGATTTGATACCATGATTTTTGGGGCTAAATAAATGTTTAAATAAGCTCCTAAGATTCTTAGAAGGCTCCCCATATGCATCTTCCATTAAGAAAACAAAGCAAACTCCCTTGGTATCCTATTGCTCCATAGCCACAGCCTAGCATATTTGGAGTACCTAGGGATAGTTTAATTTGTTCCAAACCCATTTTTGAGTCATATATGATGAGTGAAAATGAGAAAAAACCTTAAAAAAATTTAGGAGACCTAGAGAATGAATTGGTGTCATAGGTTCCATAATATGACCTAAGAATGCAACATGTAGTTAGACTATTTGTTTTAATTGTGTGATGACTCCAAGAGACTTAAAAGGAGTCAAGAATCATAAATGAAAGGAAAGAATGGAGCCTAGAACTCATTTGATGGGTGTTGCTTCATTAGGTGCATTTTTGGAACCATGAAGAGGTTATTAGACTAAGTTAGTATTTAAGGAAGATGTATGACTTTAGAAATGATTCCAAAAACCTAATTGGCTTCCATAAATTGTATTTAGGCCAAGAGAAACCAATTCCACACCCTTGTGTGTGTGAGGGTGAGGAAGGGAGCATTGTTTCAAGAAGAAAAGTGTGTGGTTATGCTAAAGGTAGCTCACTCCTCATTCTCTCATATATGAATATATGCTTGACTTGTCTTTGAATGTGTGTATGTGTGTTTTAAGCTATGAAAAGTATTATATCATGAGCTCTTATTCCATGGTACTATGATGATGCATTATGTTTTCAAATGATGTTTAACATATTTGCTTAGGTTAGCTTAAGTGTAGAGAAGCTAAGAACTCTTAGCCATGGTAAGGATGAGCCAAGAACCCTTAGAAATGGTTGAGACAAAGAAAAGTGTCTTCCAAGAGTGAGGTTGCGTTAAAACCTCTTAGAGAAAATAGGTGAGGCAAATCCAAAATCTATAAGTAAATAGGTGAGGTTAACCCACTTATTTAGCAAGCCTATGTATGCTATGTATGACTTACTCATATGCCAAGAATGTTTCTTGAGTGCTCATATTGTTCCTTATACTCATGTATGCATTCTTGAGACTTGAATTGCATATTTTATGTATGATTAAAAGAGAGATGAGCTATTAGAATTCTTTGAATCTCATTCCCTCCTCTCCAATGCCTTAACATGCTAGGTAGACCAAGTGAACAAGGCAATGGAAACCAACAAGTCAGAAGATAAGAATGACAACAAGTGCCTTGGTTTTGCTTCTTTATGGCCACATGAGTGGCAAATGTTGTAATCTATTATTGTATATATCTTATGACCTCATGACCATGTGTAATTATGCTAATTTATTATGTACAAATGAGATTTAATGTTATGTAAATGGTATAGTGCATTTTGGGTTTGGAATGGTAAGACTAGCCTTGTATGTTCTTGTGTATGGCATGGAGTGAGAGAGTGAGTTTTCAAATTCTGGGCTTGTGCACCTTTGAGACAAGTTTAGAATGTCATTTTGGTGCATTCCCACATGCTCAAGTTGTAACACCATAACTTTCTAGCTTTTTTCATGCAAATTCTATACCTCATGCCATGCACTTCTCAAGAATCACAAGAAAATGGCATAAAAAAAAGAATGAATATTTTTGCATTGCGTAGGGGATGAAAATTTCATTCAATGTCTCATGAACCATATGAACTCATGTATCATATTCTCATATCTAATTACATACATATAACCCAATTCCATCACCAAAAGTGGCCTAGAACTCGTGCAAGTGCAAGAAATATACAAAATTCATAGTTGCAACCTTGGCTAGAATTTTTCCTTTTTTGTCACAAACTTTGAAAAATCATAACTAATTCTAAAAAAATCACAATCAAGAATTTTTTATTATTATGGAAAGCTACATATGTATACTTTATGATAAAAATATGTCTAGGTCATGAAACACCAAGTAGAAGATGTTTGACATTGAAAAAGTACAAAGGTCCGACTGGTTATTGGAATTGATATAGATTTATGCTATAAACTTAAAAATATCCAATTAATTCCATAAAAATCCAATCCATGAAAATGATTCCAATATGGAAAGATATGGATGTTAACTAGAGAGAAAAAATAACTTTAGACCAATCCAGGCACATCTAGGTCTCGAAAACTAATCAAATAATGACACAGGTTTGATTGGATGTCTAATACTGGACATAAACTTCAAAAAATTATATCTCCCTCTCTAGATATCCAAATGAGGTGCCTCTAATTGGCACAAGTCATTGGAAAGGATTAGTTTATCTCTATAAAATTTTGTGATAATTGGATATTATTTGCCTCATGAGTGACAGAGTTTATTTCAGATCAGAATGAACAATATACTAAACCAAAACCAAAAAAATTCATCAAATATTCTATAGACCTCCAAAAATTTTGCACTTTAGCTTCCTAAAAAACTCTCAACAAGGTCTAGATGCATACCAAATTTTAGGCCAAGGAGAGCTCATTTGAACAAAAAGTGATATAACTCACTAATATAGTCAATTTTACTCCATATGAGATACTAAATGTATCCAAATAGCCACCTTTGGTGTTTGGCACCTCTTAGGCAAGTTTAAAAGCATAAATATGAATTGTATAAGCTGCCCAAGTGGTTCTAAATCTCATGCATCTTAACTTGGCCATTCCACTTCCCTTAATACACAAAATTTCACATGCTAGCTCTTGCCATTCAATACCCTAAACATGCTATCTCATACACTTGGCATCAAATTTTATTTATATATCATACATTTGGGTAATTACATATGTTCATATGATTACATAATAATTTCATCATGGGATTACATCATATGCCATATGTATGGCTATAAGAGAGACATAACTAAGCCATTTCATACATTTTGATGTCAATCCCCTTTTTCTTGGCTTAGTGGCTTCCATTACCTTGCTCAATTGATTCACCTAGCATGTTAAGACATTGGAGAGGAGGGAATGAAATTCAAAGAATCCCAATAGCTCATCTCCCTTTCAATCACACATAAGTATGCATTACAAGCCTTGAAAATGCATGCATGGACATATTAACGTATGTGAGCATTCAAGAAATATTCTTGGCGTTCGAACAAGTTATACATAGCATACATAGGCTTGCCAAGTGAGTGGATTAGCTT